>OMOV01112957.1:0-12656 GCA_900312565.1 Beryx splendens | reverse complement strand
GCACGCACACACACATGTGTCTTATTATAGTTGTGAGGTGCTTCCACTGACATCAATACCACAAACTTTTCCTTAAATTCCAACCCTAACCCAAGCCCAAATCCTAAACTATCCTTAACCTTAACCCTAAACTAAACCTAATCCTGATTCTAATCTTAATTCTAAACACAAGTCCTAATCCTAAACTAACCTTAACCTTAACCCTAAACTAAACCTAATCCTGATTCTAATCTTAATTCTAAACACAAGTCCTAATCCTAAACTAACCTTAACCCCAAACCAAAGATAATCCTAATTCTAATCTTAACCCTCAACACTAATCCTAAATGATCTTCTCCAACAAGTAGGCTAAGGAGGGACCAAAATGTCCTTCAGTTTAAAACTTAAACTTGCTCTCACAAGGAGAGAAACGCAACAAGACGTACAGAGAATAAAATGAAAATGTGATGGAAAAAGTGAAGGTAGACCATTGACACAGCAGTCGACTACTGACTGAAAACTAAACCTAACATTAAACAGACCTTACATTAGCTTAGCCTTTATTTAAAAATGTATGTTATGTCACGTCCCATTGCCTCGCCTTCTCTCTTGCCCCTATTCTGATGGTAATGACAGGTCGTCAGTACAGTGGCCTGGGGGGCTCAGCTCGCTTTAAGGGCTGAACTGGGACAAAAACACAAGCTGAAGGAGGATTTGTCAGGAAGGGAGCCTGGAAGGCCGCTACACTGGGCTCTTCAGGCTGCTTAATGGGGCCCTTCAGGTCTCTCAAGGACCCGGGGACAATGCTCACACTCTTTTGTGGGAGGGATTTTGCACCTGCTAAACCCAAAACTACATTTTGTTGTGGCCAGAGCAAGCTATCATTTCCCATTATACTGCAGTATTTTCTTTACATAATTTCATGAAACGACTGGATAGTGAAATTAAATTGGGACATTTTGAACCGGCACACGCCATAGCCTTCAAAATAAAATCTGAACTTGTAACGGTTTGCTGAAATTCTAAGTTTATTAAACAATAACCCACAAACAAGAATATACTTGAGCCATAGAACAGCATGGAACAAATATTAGTAGGCCGAATAATAATAATCTTAGGGTCATCATTTATTTTTCATTTAAAAAAAAGTAATCACTGAGCGAGTCATATATGTGTAAAATGCAGCGAGACTTACCGCCTGTCTTTGAGTCCAGTCTGCCATAGTCGGGCTTCTTGCTGCTCTGGTGCTTCTTCACTAAGAAAGAGCGCGGCATGTTCTCGGCCTCGTCACGGCGGTTACACGGAGCACGCGACGTTTAACGGAGAATGCTGCTGTCGCCGGGCGGCGCGAGACAACCTGCTGGGTGCACACTGCCGCGGCCTCGCGCATTCTCTCACTGACTGGAGAGAGTCAGGTGCAAGGCAAGGGTCGCGCGGGACATTTGCATACACACCGTGTTGAACCAATTAGAATGAAAGGACAAGTGCAGGGGGCGGGACCTGCGTGTCAATCAGCATACCCCAACAAAACAGGTGTATGAATGGTGATGGCAGCGTGCAGCACACTGCATAGAGCCACACAAATGCACTTTCAGACGGGTTTGGACTGCTTTGACTGGGGGTGCGCTCACACATGTTGAGTGGGAAACTTTATGCATTGAGTTGTTTATTTATTTTAAACTATGAAAAGGTAACGTATGTTTCTATAACATAAGAACCTAAGGCTTTGGCATAGGCCTACACTTTGTATGCTAGCCTAAATGTGTTCCCTCTCAGGAAGACTGAAGCAAAACTACATTCATTTATGAGGAAAGTCTGCAGGTGTGAGAGAGTCAGGAGAATTATTGGTCAGTGTAAAACAGGCCTACAGTAAGACATTGTTCAACTGAATCCCTGATCACAAGGACATGAACTGAAATTATGAAAAACGGCAGTCTAACTTGTTTAAATGCCTTTAAATTCATGCATGAAATGGAGTTTAGCAACTAGGAGAACTCTGTGCTTTTTTAAAGGGGAACTGGTGTTTTATACTTGTGACCAAAGCCAGTCACATAATAAAAGTACAGTATATGTATGCCAAGGAGAAATAATTGTCACCTTACATTGTGAAAACTCACAAACCTTCACCTGTTTCTTCCGAAAAACATGGGGCCCCATTTTGATTTTCCACAACACAAATAAGTTTCAAAAATGTAAGTGTAGTGTGATGTCAGACAGAGTCACAGGGTTGTTTCAGTAGACAGTTAACAGTGGGAAATAGCCATGGCACAGCACTGCTTTACACACTGTCTTTACATAATGTCTGTTACATGTAAATTCTAAAGTGATAGCTGCAAGCGGCAATTGAAGGGTCCAAGCACTCTGCAGAAGAAAAACAAATTCACAGAATACATGTGGACACCAAGAATGGGGAACACCATGTATGGGTCACAAAGCAAGGTTTGAAAAAAATGTCTGTTGACTTGACAAATGTCTAGCAGATTCAAACTGATAATATCGCTGCCAAATTTTTTCAGGTATTCCAAAATGATCCCTCCTATCATGTTGAAATTAACGCCTTTTATGTTTAGAAGCAAATTGACCCAAGAAATTTAAACCTACAAAAAATGATTGTAATTATTACTAGGGGCCGGGCAGCTCTGCTGCCGGTCTCTCTTGTATTTGCCAATGCTATTCTTCTTCTTCTTCCTACAAGTAAATCTGCCTTCCCATACATGAAAATAAACCAAACTTTGCAGATAGGTCCAGTCCCATCCCAAACTTCCTCGACTGGCTTTGGGGGTCAATAGTCCTGATGGTGGCGCTATAGCAACCATCTAAATTTCAAAAATTTGAAAATTCATTAAAAATCAGCCGTGTGTGCTATGGCTTTGCAACTTTCACCAACATGTAGGCCCAAGTGAGCAGAAATGTTCACATCCTTCGACCTGCAGGAATTATGAAGTCCATCAGTCTGTTTTTTTCAAAAACTGTAAAACTAATTAAACCTATTTCCTCCCACATTTCTTGGTAAATTGACACCAAACTTGAGACACAGCATCTTCAGACTGTCCTACACAAATGATCCAGCCAGATTTTTGAATTATCAAAAATTGAGCCCACAGTGCATCAAAATGTTTTCCTGTAAACGGTACTGTAAACAGCTACTGCAAATTCTCGCTAAATAAATCTTCAATATTCATGAAAAAAAGTGACAAAACTTTGCTGTCATGGTAGATGTAGTGTGTAAAATTTCAGAATTGTATCTCAAAAACTGAATTTTTGACAGCATTTTGAATTCTGCCCTCATGTAAACCATTGTCTTCAATGGAAATAGAGCATTTTAAACATCCGTTTTTCACTTATGGAGCAATCAATCTTTGTAAAAACAAATTACAGACATCTCTATGTTGTCTAGATGAAGTATGCAAATTCTCAGAATTTTGTCTTGATAGCTGAGTTTTTGGCACTAGTTTGAAATCTGCCTGTAAATGCATGGACAGCTGTTATCCTGCCCCCTGGTGGTTGGCTAAGTCATAGTGTGAAGCCACCTCTGGTTTTCAGACTTCTCAAGTAGCTCAACTCGACCACAGCTTGCTGTTGGTGGCAAAGGTTGTGAGTTCAAGCCCTGGGCGATGTGTAATAAAGGGTGTTATGCCTACTCAGGAATTGTGCTGTGTGTATTAGAAACACATTATTTTAAGGTTTAATGATATTTTTGGTCCGGAAAGTTCTGCTGATGGACCCTCATATTTCTCATTTGTCTTTCTCTTCTTCTTCTTCTTCTTCTTCTTCTTCTTCTTCTTCTTCTTCTTCTTCTTCTTCTTCTTCTTCTTCCTCCTCTTGCTCCAGCAGCTATAATTCAAAGTGTTACCCAAGTTTACACATCAGAACATCAGCAAGTAACACATAGGAGTTAGTGAATTATGAAAAAAACACCAATAAAAAGCAAATTAGTAACCACATTAGTCTTTCAAAGAGCTGACAGGAGAGCTCCCTCGCAGAACATCCTCAGGTGAGATAAAACTCAAAGAGAAATGGTGTGTGCACACGTTTTATGTTATGGCCCTAAAGTATGGGAACAAGATCAAAAAATTGCATGAAAGTTCCCTCAGTATCAGTCAAAACAAGAGAAAGAAAATAATAAATTAATATGTGTAAAACTTTTATATTTTCTCTGGTTTTATACGGCTTTTGTGTTTGGGGTCAAAATGACCCTCAAATGACAAGCTGGAAAAATAATGTTAATCGTGTTTGTAGAGACGTTGAATGGGGTCAAACTGATCCCAAAGAGGAGGGTTAAAAGTTTCAGTGGGAACAGAATATTCATATTATCTAACTTATACACATCTAACTTTGGGATTTGACAATGCAGTGAATGGTAAATATGTGCAAAGAAAGGGCCAAAAGCCCAGGAGCTGCTTCTAGGGAGGCAACACTATAAACCACGCAGCCAGACTTCTCGGTTTATTGATCAGTGTTAATGACCAGTCAGTGATCAGCATAATATCCCACCGCTGCCACCACTTGTTGTGAGGTAGGATGTGCAGTAGAGTGGTGGAGAAAGAGCATTGCAGGAAACATGAGTGATTTATTTACACATCATTTGATGAAGAATGATCAAACTATCTTGAAGATGTCACACTGTCAGTTTATTAAACTATTTGAAGCTGGACATTTTGACTTTGTACGCTCAATTTTCAATACATCATTACAATTTTTTGTCAGTTAACTACTGACTGAAGGTATGACAATTTCAAAAATCATGTTGGTTTTTTTCTGTAACGTGTGTAACTGTGGGACCACGGTCAGTGTTTGTTATAAACAGAGGGGGGCAACTTCAAAATTAGTGGTAGGTACCAGTGGACAAAAAGTTTATCTCACTTCGGCCGAAACGTCCTGAATATTGCAGCTCTCCAGGCCAAAGTGTTGAGATTTCATACCCTTTTTATCAATTTTTGCATTTTGGGTTTTGGAAGGTAATTATTGTGCCACCTTTTGACCAGTCATGGTCATATTCAAGTATTTGGTGTTGACTGGTGTCTGTTGGATGTGTGATAAGTTTCAGACTGCTAGCTTTAACAAGCTCATGGGACTTTGCAAAAAAACGACTGTGGCACCCCTTTTGACAGTTTTTAATGATTGTTTTTAATATATTAACAAACTGCCATGGAGTTTTGGTCAATTACAGACACGATTTTTGCAAATCCAAATTCATTTGTTAATAGCAGCCAAACAGTTCATGCGATTGGGCTGGTTTATAGAAAGTTTGTGTTTCTCAGTCCCCAAATAAGACAAATAGGCCCAATTTGAAAGAGCACATTGCAAAAAAAAGTTCCATAAAATACAAAATGGCAGGAAATCCAAATAGCTGACATGGGTAGTCCCAAAGGCAATGTTGTAGATCTGCAACGCCCGGATGTGTGGACAAAGTTTGGTTTCAACTGGACTTGCAGCGTGAGAGTTATGGAACAAAGCGTAAATATGTGCGCTGTAGCGCCACCATGTGGCCAATGTGTTTTCTGCCTTGCCTGAGTAGTAAAAGACCATAGCAGCCCACCTGCCAAATCTGGTTCCTGTAGGAGGTACGGTTTCTGAGCTGAAGACACTTTTAATGGAGAAAAAGAAAGAACAAGAATCCTAGCATTGTATTTATTGGTGCTGTAAGATGTCCAGCAGTCATACATACAGATAAAAAATAATTTCATTTATTTGCATATTTTGCAGTGTTTCAACCTCTAATTTCAGTTGTGCTTCATTGAATACCCCCAATGTAATGGCTTCTTTATATTGAACAGAGACACACAGGTAGGCTACAGCTATCATTTCAGTTTTCCAGTTTGTACACAGGCGTCCCACGCTGGTACGTCACAGCAAGGAATTTGAAATGAAGGTCCTTTTTGGTGAAACTCAAGGACTCAAAATTGTCATGTTTTGGGACATGACACTGATCAAAATTACACATCACGGAGGCCTCATTTATTATGCATGATTGATTATGCATTTTCAAACTGCTGCTATATCAAAACAAATCTCTATCACAAGGTATTCCTCACTTTCAAGGCCACCCACTTTCAAACTTTCAAGGATCTTTGCCGGTTATTATTTCCAAATGAAACTGAGAAAAGTTTGATTCAGTTTTCATTTCAGGCATCAAACAAAAACTAGAATATTGGACTTTTGATATGCACTGTATATAACTCCACATTAATATTACGTGTGTTTCTTCACCCCTTGTTGCCAATAATCGTCATTTTCATATTACTTCTTGATTTGTATATTGCTTCAACAATGAAACAAAAGCAAATATACTAATAACTATAATATACTAATAATTGAATCTATAAACAAGTAAAAATAAGAAGCTAAAAAGATGAGATGGTAAAAAACATAACAGGTAACGCAATGATGTGATTTGGTCTGTTTTTAAAAAAAAATCCTTCCGTCTACATTTTGAACAAACTGGAGATGAGAGACTTCTGACTGACGCTAGAGAAGTGGAACAGGAGTCTAAACACAAGGAGAAAAAAGCACCATTGACTTTTTCCAGATGACTAAATGGTAAAAATGGCAAAAATTGGAGCAGAACAAGACTGCCGCGCTCTCTTAAAGCTTCCGTCAGCATCAAGAAGACCCCCATTTGATGAGATTTTGTCTCTCAGACCCAAATCTGAGAATATTTTTGTTGTTAGATATGATTTTGTCCTGAATTCCATGACTATTGTAGAGATAACAGAGAAACTATGATCAATACAGTCATTCTTCTACATTCTCTCTAATTGTGTTAACTTCTTGTAAATTAAATAATGGTGAAGTTTAACATGTCATCATTTTGCTGGAACCCCCTGAAGGACCCCTGGTGGACCCCACGTTGAGAACCAGAGTGCTCTACGGTGTCAAACGTTGCACTACGATCTACAAGGATTGAAGAAAAGGAAAAAAAACTTGATGTCATTTTGCTTCAAAAACTTGGCTTTTGATGAGCTGGGTTGAAATAACTTTCTCTAAAACATCAGCTAAAGATTTTCCATTCATCTGGCTCCCTCCAGTGTATTAACAATGAACCGCAATTAGGAAAGTTCCCAACTCCTGATGCATGACATGCTTTTTGTAAAACACATGAGCATCTCAAAACTGACTGGTTGTTCGATCAGTAAAATAAAAAAGGTAAGTGCAAGTGCATCGTTGTATTAAAAGATAACTTTATAAAAATCCAGAAATCAACACAGGGTATGTAATGTACCTTCAGAAGCAACAGCACAAAGTTCCCAGACATTACAATGTAATAATGAAGACCCCATCTTAACAGATACTTATCAAACATTTTAAAGTATTTATTGATATAATTAAACTCAGTGACCAAAGCTTCTGAGGCTGATATGGCATTGGTTCACATTTCTGTAGATCCATGCCTCGAGCAGTAATCTTCATACAAAAACAATGACAAATTAAACAGAAGCAATGATATGATATAAACTCCACAATAACAGAACGAGGGAAAAGTCAAGTACAGAATGGCGTTGTCTGGTCTAGTGAGGTCGCTGCAGGGACAGCATTCCACTTAGTGCACAACCTTGGGTGGAGAGGGAGCGTGTTTGTGTGTATGAGTAATGAGTGTGCACGTGTTTGACCAGCAGAGCAAAACTTGCACTAATGATACAAGTAACACTGCAAGTGCGCGAGTGTGTGTACGGCCATCCCTCCAGTGTTCCCCAATAAGCTACACTGAAGGCTAAATCATCTGAACCCTCTGCACGAAATCCATAAATGAACTTTCGAAGATGATGATGAGCCTCCAGAACTCAGCAAGGCAGTGAAATGAAAAAAACAAAAAAACACAAAAGCATCTTTAGTCTTTAGCGTAGTGATCAGACAGGGAATCAAAAAAAGAGCGACAGGCAGACAGAAGGTTAATCGGGTTGGATTAAAACAACCGTAGGCCTCTGAAACAACGGCTGTCAACTCGCTAACAGGACTGGAAGGAAGGTAAACAACCACAGCCTGCAAAAACATCTAACTAAAAATCTGCTGGCTCTTTGCTGTTGTTTTGACTGCGGCTAGTTTTCCCCGGGATGCGTTCATTTATCAATCCGTGCTTACATGGATCTATCAGTCCATCGATCTAATTCTCATCCAGCCGCGCAGGCGTCCGTCTGTCCGTCGTTTTACAGCATGTCGTCCTCGCCTCCTCCGTACATGTCGGCCAGCTTCTTGAAGCGGGGCCCCCATTCGCCGAGGCAGTCGTAGTCCTGGTCTCCGCTGCTGGACGAGTTCAGGGAGGAGAGGCTGCCGGCATCAGAGCCGCCGCCTTCGTAGTCGAACACCAGGAGGGAGTCGTAGGGGGGCGCTGTGGGGTCGTTGTCGGCCGCCTTCAGGTTCTGGGGAGGAAGCGGGGGGACAGACACACGATCATTTATGGAATTTGGGTTTTATTGGGTATTGCACGGTCGAGAGAGTCGGGAAAGATGGGAGATGGTATTGATATCAAGATGGGTTTGATTTCAATACATCAAAACGAGTGTTGGTCCCATATCAAATGAGCCAATATAGACTTTATATGCAAAATTCTGTCATTATACCACAACGGGAAACAGACAAACTAGATAGCTGGAGATTATTAAGCTGCAGTTATTTTAGTAATCATATTGGCATATGCTTTAACATTCAACTTGCTTATGCATACTTAATTGGAATGTATGCATCTTTGTGTTTGTGCGCCTACACCGACAAGGTAAAAGAGCGAGTCTGGCCATGTTGTGTACCATTTAACAATTTTAGAACTGTACATGTCACAATAGCCTATGTAGTTACTGTTAGTACCACTCATCACTATTGCCAGCCCTTCAGCCATCTCGCGCTACAGAGGTCCACCCAGATTCGAGTCATGAAAAGCATGTTATTGGCCCCGTTCAGATCAGGAGGCAAGAGAACAAGTTCCTAACCCATCTTGCACCGCAGAACTATCTATAGCTGAGTTTCCACTCAAATATTTGTTTATGAATTATGCTGTATAGAAGAAGCTGAGTGGAGTCAGTGGGGAGGAGCGACCGCTTTGTCTTCATTTCAACCCGAGTTTCACACAATGTTGAAATGCTTCGCATCGGCTCTCGACTCACGTCATCGATGAAGTTGCCGATGTCCTCGGGGTTGGCGGGGCGAGGCCGGTACTGAGGAGCTGGCATGAAGTTTGGCACCACGTCGTTCCTGAACACCTCGGGACGGTTGTCGAGGCCACGATGGAGAACGCTCAGATCGTAGTCCTGGTGGAAGACACATACACACAAATGTGTAAGTCACAGTCACTGTCCTTGTTACAGTCAATATCACACAGTCGTCTGCACGTCATACAGATTTCAGTTAAACTCACGTATCCGTTCTCTTCTACTTCTCATTGTTGCCATTGGCACGTTATAATGTTTCCATCCACTTCATACTGCATATACTTCATGTGTTTGGTAGCCACACATACATATTTTGCACTCATTACATATACGTACATATTGTAAGTTATAGTATTTTTGTCTATGTTCTACTGCTGTTATTTTACACCTCATAATGCTGTAGCCTAATACTTCATTGTGTTTCTTCTTTGTGGTATCCCATTAGTATTTGGTACTGCGACGACAATTTCCTCATGGGGATCAATAAAAAACAACAACGTAATCTTATTGTAACGTAACAAATCAGATATAGTCCTTATGATGAAAGAGATCAAATTTAACTTCGCAACACTTAATCGAGCCAATATGCCGCTCCATCCAACACCACTTTCATCATGGCATTTACCTGATCGTCCTCTCCCCCTCCCTCTTCATCATAGTAATAAATGTTGTCTCTGATGTCGTCTTCCTGTAGCAGAGGCTCCTTCTTCTCTCCTCCTCTTCGTCTCAAGAAGATCAGCAGCAGCAGCACCAACACTGAACACAGAGAAGAGAGCAGACAGCTTAACGCAACACCTCAAAACAAAACTGTTATGCTAGCCAGGAAGGCAAGCACCTCAATGTGCTGATGTCACCGACTGTGGCTCCACACTGAGCAACGGCATCAACAAGTCACTGGGTCAAAACTTTGACGCTGTAGTCCATGACAAGCAACTGGAGCCTCTCTCACCACCCAAAATTGGTCAGAATAGAGCAACACATCAAACCTCTAACCCAACATGGGGTTAGAGGTTTTTCATTAGGTCTTTGCTGAACTGCGCATTAGAGGACTGCATTGGGATTGGGATCCCGTGGGACCCAACGCAAATCTCGCGGGAGTGGGCGGTTTTAACTTTGCTGCAGGCAGGAGTGGGCAGTCAAAAAATAAACTGCGGGTCCTGGGATTTAGTTAGCTAACCAGAAGGATGTAGGAGTCAACAAACGGTCATTACAATACCAAAGCAAAGCAAGGCAAGTCTGACATTTGGACAAATTTCTCAGTTGTTACTGACAAAGATGGAAAGGAACTGAACTAGAGGACTGCATTGGGATTGGGATCCCGCAGGTCCTGCGGGACCCGCCGCAAATCTCACGGGAGTGGGCGGTGGTTTTAACCTCGCGGGAGTAGAGGGCGGTCAATAACACACATATTGCGGGAGCAGGTGGTAATGGTCAGAAATCCAGTGGGAGCGGGGTTAAGAAAACAGTCCCACGCAGGGCTCTGTCTGAAATGTTGGGCTTCCCAATGCAGCTCCGATGCAAAATTATTTTCTATGACTTTCCATATCCAGCCAATTTTCAACTGCAGTCTCTGGACATGAATGTAAAATATCAGTAAGAAAATATGTTCATAACAAACTCTAAAATGAAGTATCATACTCACTTAGCAGCAGCAGGACGGCTCCCAGGATTCCCAGTATCATGGGCAGGCCGGCAGCATCTGGCCCGCGGATTGCGCAGGACAATTCGGCCCCGGTGCACTCACACACTTCGGCCTGGAGGGTGCTGACCTGCTGCTCGCCCTGGTTATCTGCAACCTGCATTACTACGTTGTACATTCCGTAGGGTAGCTGGGTGGCTAAGGTCAGGATGATGCCCGTTTCTGCAGCAAAGAGAGGAAGATGGAGGACGATTTCGTTAGTGTTATTCTGGGTGTCACATGCTTTCTCTGAGTATTTTTAGTCTGACCATGGCAAAGAGGAGTCTTTATCACTGGTTTTGGTCATGGAGATAGAGGAGCCAGAGGAGGGTGCTGTCAAACTGTCAACTGAGCATGAAGCATGAAACCCTGCATCCTCTTTATTGCGATTAGTCAGATCATGTCATGCATGTTCCTCTACAAAGTAGTGCTTTTTACCAAATGCTTTCTATCTACCTTGATTTCTTTGAAACAGCCATGCAGGGTATGAGGACACTTGTGTTCAGACCAAACGAGATTGACATGATTGGCGCAAGTAGATTACATACAAAGTCAATGCAAAGACGCGATTTGACGACAGGCGACGCGTTTCACGCGATGCGATTGACGCGATGACGCGTCCATCGCGTCAAACACGCGAGTTGAAAATATTGAACTTTTGCTGCGAATCCGCGTGACGCTTTGCGGCGATAGCCTATCAGCGTTGAGATTCTCCCGACGTCGATTCAGACTGCTGTTTCTACAGAGAGCGTCAGAAGGAGCAGGCGTGGGTCAGAGTCGGCGGGGAGGCTGGACCACCTGGTAAGTTCTGTGAATGTGTCTGTTGCTTGATTCCAGCGATCGGTTGTACTTTACTATGAACCAAGTTTGCACTAGCATAGCCCCAGCTGGCTTTCCCGGCATACTGGCTTACTAGTGATCATTTATATTCCAGAGATGTGGACTCGAGTCACGGTTTTGATGACTTGCGACTTGACAGAAAATAAATGACTTGAGACTCGACTTGGAGTTGGAAGTTAAAGATTCGTGACTTGACTTGAGACATGATGACTTGAATGACTTGTTTGTGTTCATTTTATGTTTTCATTGTCATGATTAAAAGTGATGGGGAGGGAATTTTTTTTTAAATTTCAAAACACTTCATTCAAACTCGACAAAAAACAACGTAAAACACACCAAAACGGTCTTGGCTAGTCTTTCCACTGTTTCAACAATCACCACCTCCGGTTTTGTTGGAATAAAGCCTTAATTCGCTGAGTTAGATGTGAAAATATTCTGTCTCTGCTGCTGGACTCGCTCTGCTCTCTAGCTGCGCGAGCTGCACTGGGAGGGGGTCAAATATTAACTTCAACATTATATAACTTAGAACTATTGCAGTGATGGAATGCAGCAGTTTCACAAAATATGGTGTTTCCATTTCATACAGTGAGGAGAGGAGCCCACAGAGAGCCGGGGGAGTGATGAGAGGGAGGGGGAAATACTGAAGCTTCTCATGTCACCGCAGCGGAAGGAATATGTCACATTACACAAATTAATTTATGAAGCCAGCACAGTGGTACTTAATTTGGAACCGGTAGAATAACATTTTTAACATTTTCATTTTTCTTTTGTGATTTTGCTTTTCGAACATTGCTACTCTTGTTTTGTACTTCTTTTATCCGTTTTTATGTTTGAAATAAATAAATTCATTCATTCATTCAAAGATAGTGTAACGTTACTCTCTTACTGCTCTTTTTCTATGAATTTACAAACGGGTCACATGTCAGTTATAATGGATGAAGAAAAACTCTCCTGTTGATATGTACTGCAATACAAAATGTAGCGTCTCTTGTGCAAGAGCTTGTTGACAGTGAGGAGGA
>OMOV01112955.1:0-10782 GCA_900312565.1 Beryx splendens | reverse complement strand
AATTAACGAAATAGAAAACACGACAACAAATTGGAAATCACAACAGCAAAACAACAACCACAAAGCAGAAACCACAACGACATTAACTTCTACCGGAAAAGGTAGGTACCTGCCATCGACAAGTATCGTTGCTGATTGGACGGACAGTGCGTCCGTCCAATCAGCAATTAAGAATTGAGCTAACTCAACATTTAAGGTTATTAACGGCGGTCCGTAAAGCACCTTGTTCGTCCTCATGAGATATCAACATGCTGTTTTCTAGTTAGTTAAAATGTGCATCATAAAATGTGATGTTAAATTAGTTGTGGTGTGGTGCTCATGGCTGGTTTTCAGTGTTTGGCGAATCGTTGCTGATTGGACGGACGCACTGTCCATCTTTTTAACAGGAATGCCGTCCTGTTAAAAAGATGGACAGTGCGTCCGTCCAATCAGCAACGATCCTTGTCGATAGCAGGTACCTGCCTTTTCCGGTAGAAGTTAATGTCATGTTTTCTGCTTTGTGGTTGTGGTTTTTGTTTTGCTGTTGTGATTTCTGTGGGTTGAAGTACTACAGGACGTAAGAGACAAAATATATATAGGTCCAAAATCAACAAACTTATACTTTATGACAGTCATTAGTTGACCAGTCAGTTTGTTCAGCCAGTTATTTAATTAATGATCTATCTAGTTACCCTAACACCCTAACAGCAAATCAGGCACACATACTTTGATGTGGTTTCCAGTCTTTTCCACTGGGTCACTTTGCACATTGTCAGATCCAAATGGCAGCATTGAAGTAACTGTTTGCAACACTTGAACTTCCATACCCACAAACCCTGTAAGGTGAGGTCAGTAAAGTCACACAGCACACTCATGTTTACCAACCTGGCCTCTGTGATGCTTTATACCAAAGAGACGAGAGAGGAAACGATCTAATGGTGAGTCACTTTGGATTGATCCATCCCCTCCTGAGTGGAGAAGATTTCCCACCAGTGATGATATGACATCAGAACTTTTTTTTAGTGAAACGGGGAGAATCTACAGCATCTCAATTATGCCTTCCTGTAGTCAAGTTCAGCTTTATTTGTCCCAATGGGCATGAATGGACAAAGTATCAAAGTATCCTCAAATAGAGCTAATGTTACTTTGCTGAGATTTTACTTAAGTAACATTACTGATGAAAAAAAAAGTAGTTCATTTTTGTACTCAAGTAAAAGTTACTGAGTTATTTTTATTTTATTTTTACAAAAGAGAACATTGTTACTTATGATCTTTCTCATGTAATGTAAAATACAACGAGGATGGAATTCAAACTAGGTTCTATAAAAACAAAACAAAATGAAGGACAAATGTTTGTAATGGATGTGATTTAAAATGTAGGAAAGTACAACGCTTCAGTCAAAACATATTTGAGTAAAAGTAAAATTACCAACCTCAAAACAAGTACAGGCACACACAAAAACGGACTTGTAAGTTGTTACGTCCACCCTTGCCAATGGGAAACAGGTTTCCCAGCAAGTATTAAAAACATTATATGAAAACATAAGACTGATAAGGCAGTCGCCAATGCAAGGTGTTGATAAAGAGTTTCAGACAAAAGGAAAAGATGGACGGAGAAAAAACAAGATAAATGAAAGGATAATTTGTTATAAAGACCATCATCAAGGTAACATAAATCAAGCACACCTCGAATAAACCACACACATGTATTGTCCTGGTACTGAAGACTGAGCATATGAGGACTGATACTTGAGGCTACGAGTGTGTGTGTGTGTGTGGTGTGTGTGGTATGAGTCACCTAATGGGTGTTGTTGGTTATTATACCCAGAGCTAAATTACTGGTCGTGCTTCATGCTGATCAGTCCGGCACAAAAAGACACTGACAACAAAAAAACAGAAAAGGGGGTTAAAGGGGAATGCCATTCAATTTAATGATTCATATATGCTATATTCTATAGGCTCGGACAGTCCAATCAGCTCTCTGAGGCTGCATCATAGACAAAGAGTGAGAGAGAGTCATTTCATGGACCAATGGAAGAGGTGTTCTATTTGCCAAAAATCCCACCTGAAGTGTTTTTTCAGTAACTTTGCCTTTCTTTACATTGACGTCTGCTTCTGTGGGCGAAGGACGGACACCATGCAGGTTAGGGGCGAGGTTTGACTTTGAAAATACCCCAAAAAGGTACTGGAAAACACAGCAGCCCATTTCCCGCTTAAAGGGAGAAGAACAGAGAGGCAACATTAGACGGTAAAGATCAGAAGAAGCTAAGAGATGCTCCCACAAAGAGAGAGGGGGCCATTATACGTTCTCTTCCCAAATAACCCATAATTGTCGTGTCACGACGTAATGTGTTTAGATGGCTGGCGTGAAGCTCCATTTTGAAGGTGACCTAAATGACGAGTGATTAAGTGTAATTTGCACATATTATTAATAGCAGGAGGTGACAGAGTGCCGCTGTGTCGTCTTTCCGCTGGGTTTGATGTAGAGGACAGTCGATTAGCACCACGATCAAATACACAGACAGAGTAAAATGACTTATCAGTGTTAAGTTTTGTTTGGTTAGGATCCCCATTAGCTGAAACAGAGCTGGACCGCTCAAACTCCCCTTCCTCCTTTAGTTTGGTTCATTTGGCCAGGTGAGAGCAATGCCATTCGAGCTCGGGTGGCACCAAATAACAGCAACCGAGAAGCCTGATCATGCGAGTCTGAGTCCTCTAATGAGAACTGTGCGGTTTGTTAGGAGTGAGAATGCAATCCAGACCAATGACAGGAAAAAACTCCAAAATGCAAGGGTTTATGGGTATAAGGAGACAGATGCAGTTCCTCTTGCTTTGAAAGCCTAGCAGAACAAAATTAAGTCTGGACAGATGCTCATATTCAACTACTTCTTCATGTGTTCTTAACTGGTATGAACCCCAGAGAAGAAGAGTGCAGACAAACCCATCATGCTTACTGCTTATTGTGAAGGATGTAACTAATCGAACTTGAAAGCATTCAAAAAGCTGATTTGCCTTCACTTCAAATCAACTGAAGTGATTCTAGTCAGATCAATTAAAACCTGGATTTCACTGGAGGTTTCTGTGTCACAGTGTCTGTCAGTGTGCAGAGACAATGGACAACAAGGAGCTAACACAAGATCTTCCAGATGTTACTGCTGAAGGGTTCAGATTAGAAGAGGGACCTTCGATCTGTCCCGGGACACAGTGAGGACCATCATGAAGAAGAGCAGGAAATATGGCCACAGCAGCACCTTGTCTAGATCAGACCGTTCCTCCAAGATGGACGACAAGGAGGAAGCTTATCAGGAAGCAACCAAGAGGCCAGCAGCTTTAACTGCGTCCTTGCATGTTTAAAGCCTTTATGGATCTTTCTGAATACGAGAAGACAATTGTAGGAGTTGTGGCAAACTGCGATGAAGTCTGATTGTGTACTGCTTAGAGAGAAGCGAAGCGTTTTCAAAATGTTATGTCACACTCCTTCCATAGTTGCTCTATAAAACGGTAGACTTCATTTGGCAAAATATGTAGTGGAAAACTGTAAAGATTTTTTTATAACCCAATACAATTTCTATAAAAATAAGGAGGGTGTGGAAGATGGAAGGGAGAGAAGTGGAGATCGAGGGAGGTGGAGGAGAGAGGTTAGTTTAGGCGAGAGAGGCAAAGAAAGACGAAGATGAATGAATGAATGACAACAAGACCTTAAACAATGGCCAGTCCTCACCTGGCCCTACAATCACACCGAGAATGACATGCTCCCTCTGCGACGGATGCTTGTCATTCAACAGAAATAGCAAGTTAATCTGAAATTTCTACTGTGTCTGTAGCATTTTTACATCCGTCTGTATCCCAGGCTGATCCCAGCCTCTCTAAATGCTAATGACCGTGTGTTAGTGAGTGATAGAGTTTCCAGAAAGCTCTGTGGCTTTGGGCCAGCAGGGGAGCATAAGGAATATAATGGACCAAAAGCTGCGGTAGGCTTCCTCATTTCACCGCAAAAAAAAAAGACAAGCCCGACAAGTGTTTTTCATCTTAATACCTGAGGAGGGGGTTCAGTTTGTGTAGATGCGTCATCTATTCAAAATTGTTTAACGTACAGTATTATGTCTCTTTCATTACACGGCTTTGTTGAATGTGCAATGCTGATTGGCAGGTGCTCGGGTGGAGTGGGGTGTGTGTGTGTGATTGGAGTGAGTGAAACTACGTTGACTTAAGAAAAAAAACAGAATCAACCTGCTAAAGGATAATTCTGGTTATTTTCAACCTGGGCCGTATTTTCCTAGTTTTTGTGATCGTGACGAACGATTCTTAGCAAGACTTCATTACTTACTTCACCTTAGAGCTTTACGTTTCTCCAGTTCCAGCTCTCCGATACACATCCAGAGGACAGACACAATCTCCAACAGTTTGAACTGCCATGTTTACCACTTGTGTGCCTGTCTTGTGCTTTGTCTCTGGGCAAATTAGAGGTACGGAGAACTCTACAGACAAAATTGTGATTGCAATCAATTGGGAAAAACTAGGAAAATAAGCCCCAGGTTGAAAATTACTGGAATTATCCTGTAAAACCAAAGTGCTTTGGTGTTACAGCTGGTATGGAGGTGCACCCAAGCACCTAATAACATTGCTTTACCAGAGGTGGGGACTCGAGTCACAATTTTAATTACTTGAAACTTGACTTGAAGCATGAAGAGAAGACTTGAGACTTGACTTGGGTTCTGCTGACTTGAGCCTTGACTTTGACGTGTACTTTGATGACTTGAAAAAGTTTCTAAAGTCTCAACAAAAGATCTTGTGTTGAGTAGAGCATGTACCATATAAGGCTCCGTCCTTCCCGCAGCGCCCCGGGTTCGAGTACGGCCCGCAGTCATTTGCTGCATGTCCTCCCCTCTCTCCCTTCCATACCTTCCTATCTCTCTCTCACACTATATCTGTCAGTAATGCATAAAATGCCGAAAATAAATCTTAAAAAAAAAAAAGATCTTGTATTTGTGTAAATGACTTGGATTGAAAGTGATGAGATTTGTTCCACCAGATGACTGAATTTAAATTGTTTTCTGAATTTGTATGGAATGATTGAATTCTATAATCAGTTTCAACTTTATTGATTTTTCCAGTATTATAAGTATATATTAAAGAGGACCAAACTTTTGATTTCTGATTCTAGGCTGAATGGCAATCTTAAAAAAATATTTTTCAGTTTGTATGGTTGGACGCTAGTTATGGATGTTTCCATGGGTACAGTTCTGCTACAGTAGCCCATCGATGCTTGTTATAGACATTTCTAGGGTTAACCCTACATATTATGGGCCACTTTTAAAAGATAAAAGCAGTATTAATTTATATTCTCTTAGTGAGGGAAATGTTATTTGGACTTTGTTTGCAGCTAACTTTCTGAAGCATAGTCCCTCTTGCGCCTTTAATCCATGTTGGTGCAATGCAGCCTGCACAAGCAGCTGTTTCCTTGAGCCTTCCAGGTGATGAACATAGGCATTCCCAAAGTCAGTACAGCACAAATAAACATAAAATGACTTTGCTAGATCTTTTTTGTTGCCACTGAGATATAGCAACTGTAGTCATGAATTTCATTTAGATCATCAAATAAGAAGTCTATTTGAAGACAATTTCATGTAAGGGAGTTCAATTAAGAAGCAAGTGAAATTCCTTAAAACCAGCAAAATGATCTGCCTGTGCAATAGGATATTTCCCTTCAAGCGTGATATTTTTTGCAGTGTACTTATTTGTGTCCTGCTGAGACCTCGTATTTTGGCCGTCCTTCCATCCATCTATGTACCTTTTCCTGGATCCATCAATGCTGCTACAATAGCTTGCTAGTCACGTCCTTTCCATTTCTTCTCAGCAAGACTCCTCTTCCTTCTCGATGAGGACCCCCTCCCACTGCGCTGCTGTGTCTCCTTTGATGCTGAGGACAGGAGAGGAGATGGATATAAAAGCAGATACAGACTGTAGTCTTGACACCCCCCTCCCTCCCAAAACTCTTGCCAATTGGTAATTGGTTCAAATTCAACAGGGGCAAAAAAGGGGAAAAGGTAGGCTGGTAAATGGGTGTTTTCCTTCACTTTCTTTCCCTGAACTTCAACAAGGCAATGTATTTAATAATGTGTGCTAGTCCCTTCATCCCCTCTAGTCGCCTCCTGACCTTTTTTGAGGCGATAGATGTGGTCCATATTGGAAACGGGCAATACTGTATATGTGAAGATGTGTACTATATGTGACAGGTAGAGAGCACAGGTAGATTCCTGTTTATTTTTATGTGACATGCCCCTCTACATAAGGGGTAACCAGGGAAGTTCATGGACAAATTATCAGCTAATGGATAGCATCAGGCATACCTGTGTTTAATTCCCTCCCCTTATCATAGGGAGTATAAGGCTTGAGATCAGTGGTGGTTCTCCCATGCTTGTAGCCGAAGGTACGCCTACACACTAGGTAAGTGGTATTGATGGCATTGAATTAGTTTCAAACTGTTTCACGGGGTAGTTGGCCTTATTCTAGGTTGATCAGCCTGGATTCTTGTGGTTCTGGGACTGTGAATGGGAACCAAGGTAACCATGTTCCTATTTTAGTCTTGTTCTAGGTCTTAAAGGTTTAGTACTGTTTGACTAATGGTTACCTTCAAATAGGAGTGATGTTCCAGCAATGCTCCCTAGACAAGCCAGCATAGCACTCTCCAGAGGAGTGCAGGTAAGACGGAGTGAGTGATCTCGCGTTCTACTCGACCAATCAGCCTAATATTTTTGGTGCACATTTATGACTGTATGCTCAATGACCTCTCATGGTTGCGGTGATTCAGAATTTTTGAAAAACCTATTGTATTGACTGTTTTATACCTTCATGACCATGACCGTCTGACTGCGGACTCCTCACTCCTCCGGCTGGTAGGGGCGCAAGTGATCCATTACGGACAACAACATGGAGGTGAAGATAACAGAAACAGGGATTTTATTCATCTCGTATCGTGCCTAACTTTAGTGGATCATAAGATATCGGTTCAAAACGAGACCAAACTTTTCTGTGGATGTCAGTTTTTGAGCCACAACAAAGGCCAAAATGTGGCCTGCAACAGACTGGGTAAGGCTTGGTTTTAGCCAGCTGACTGACTGTCATGTTGACCAAAACGTTGCCCAGTTACAGTGTATCACCACCATGAGTGATGAGTTAACCGACAAAGGCATTTCAGCAGCTGGCTGACATTATTGAAGGTTTTAAACAGCCACTGTTGTAGTGTTTGATTGAATGAATACAAACCACAATTGTCTTACCTTGGTGTGCAAATTTGGGTGAAAATGCCAACAAAAGAACCCGCCAACACTAACGTCACCTATATTTGCCTGTAAGGGAGCTGGGTTAGGTTATAGTTAGGTGTAGCGGAGCCTGGCGGAGATCTGCACTCTACTGAGTGCACTTTTCTAGTTTGTCTCTGTTTCTCTTGTAGATTACTGCCCCCGCTGTTTTGCCTTTGCAGCTGTGAATAAAGTTGTTAACCATGTTTTTTCCATAGCAGTTTCCGGTGTCCTTCATTTACAGTATAACTTTCAATAAATAAACTTTTTCGGTTTGAGCTTGAAACCACATCTCTGCCTCCTTTTTACTGACTTACCTGTGTGGATATTTTAGAAGAAAGGGGTATTGTGTTTTGGAGCACATTTCCTGGGGTGCAGTTCCCTAGGTGGCTTAGTTAGCTATTCAAAGTATCAAACCCCAGTAAGCCTGGTCACATATTTCACCCTGGACGGGACAGACAAATGGGACATTGCATGATGCTCCTGCCATACCTCAGAGTCCAATTTGATCTTGTACTTTTATCATTATAATGGAGTATAAAGATCATGTAAATATCAGAAATACATTTGCTTGACAAGAGCAACTCAGAGTACACCGTCCCTTTGCAATGTATGCAAGGTCCTGATGTCCTGGTAACGTGTGTGGGCATGTACTGTGGAAATCTGAAAGTTGTCCATGTAATCAAAACAAATTCCTGTACATTTCCAATGGTAGTCATTCTGCTTCTACCTGAATGCCAGCTGAATAGGTGAAGCTCCGATCAGGCCTGGAGAAACTGCAGTTCATCAATTTATTACAGTATACAGGTCATCAGCGTGTACTTTGTAAAGTCACACTTCTTACATGTTTGGTGCACTGTACTGACTGTATATCAGTAGCCTATTTTACAGTGGTAATCCTCAAGATCCTTGCTTTTTTACATTTAGTCTCCATCTTTGGTGCTCAGCCTCATTGCTGTGGTGTTTCTGCACTGCTCTTCCCAGAGATCACCTGTCAAACAGTGTGTCCAGTACTGTGACGTCTTTTCCTTGGATTTTCTGTTGATGAGGTTTGAGTTTCTGTAGGTGGCGCTCTTTTCTTTGTCTGTTCAGCCATGGTGGGAATCACTATTGAGTTAAATTGGTGATAGAGTATAAAAATGGACATTTATTTATTTAAAAATGTCACAGATTGTTACTTTAAACTATATGATTTCAATTTATGCCAGTGGATCCATGTGTAATGAGATGCAGACAGCTTGATGCAGTCCAGAACAGCCAAAGTAGACAGCTGGAACATCTAGTCAGTGCATTTAGGCAGGATATATTACACCATTGGCTCTGATTGCACTTTTTTCCTACACCAGTGTAACACTAATGCCACTGCTTTATTACTGTCTACATCAGGGAAAAAATCAAATTAAGTCAGTTTTTTCCCAATTCCTACTATTTTCGCTTCCTCCTGTGTTCTCCTCCTCTCCTGTATCCTATCCTTCTGTTTAATTTTTATTTTTGACATTTTATGCTTTATTCAACAGAGTTAGTGAGGGAGAGACAGGAAGGCATGGGAGAGAGAGAGAGAGGGGAGGACATGCAGCAAATGACCGCGGGCTGGATTTGAGCCCAGGTCACTGCGGGAAAGACTGAGCCTTATATGGTACGCGCTCTACTCGGTCATCCACCGGGCGCGCCCCGTATTCTATCCTTCTCCTCCTCACTCTTCCTCTTCTCTTTACGTCTCCTTCCATATAACATTTTTCTCTTCCTTTTTCTCTATCTCTACTCCTTCTTCTCTCTTACCTATTGTAGCTCTTTGCTGACAGAATGGAGTTTTAGTCATACAAACATTTCTCAGAGGCACAGCTGCTATGGAGGCAGAAATAATCTTGAAATTGGCGGAAATTGCTTAAATGCTCCATGCTAACACTTTAGCATACACTATGTTGAGTGATAATAGGCTACTGGTATTGTTTTAAGTTGAGAACTTGTAGCAGTTCTAGATCAATAAGCAATCTTAAATTATATGTGCCTTAAACTCTAGTCGGATGGGATTAGTTTTCACAACAATGTGCATGAAGTAATTGTTAACACGATATATTAATGGATAATTCGCACAGGGTAAGAGAGCTCTGCTTTCAGTCTTCAAAATACAGATATGAGTGGCCAACCACACCAAAAATGTACATCATATGTAACTTCTGCAACTGATGTTGGCATACTCGAACAATAACAATACAGCATGGCTGCAACAGCAAAGAAAAGTCGTAACTGGACCAAAGTTAAGACTTTCGGTCTGATCTCGACTTACACAGGACAAGACACTGCACACAAAAAAGACAAAATGATCCAGCCTATTGCGAAAGCTCAAGAAAGTCTTTGTGAAATGTACTTAATTCTTTAAATAAAAATATTTGTCATATCACATAACCGGAGGGCAAATTTTAGGGATGCTATCTCTCTTGTTATCAGCTGTACAGGCTTTAGGTGCACACACTGACCAGGCTTTAACTCAGACTTCACCGACTTCATTGACATATCAACATCATTACCACAGTTGTCTCGATGCTTATGCCTTTGTAAAGAGTACTATTGAGTAAACCTAGCAATTTATCTTGTTGATGCAAGCTATTGACCACATTTAAACAGAAAATTAGACAATTGGAAAAGTGAAAATCTTTTCATAATGAAGGTTTCAAGTTTTTATTAAGCTTTGGGAATCTCAGTTTTGATGCTCCCAACATTTTATTCTCTTTAATGACATCCATTTAGCAGGGGAACAGATATTCAAGATTCTACTAGATTCGTACCCATGGATTCTAGAGAAATGGTGAGGGATGACAATCTATTTCCCCTCCACTCTACTTGTTAAATTGACCATTTTTACCATAACAACCACAGGCCCATCTGAATCCTTTAGATGCTTCATCTGGTCCTTTCATTGTCCTTGTCACTGATTAATTATGTCAGTTGAGTTTACAACCATGCATGGATGATTGCGATTGAATAATCATATGTGTTTTCCACAATTCTTATCACGTTTTTGAACAGTCAAGCAACCAATCAATACGAATAGAGACGCATAATCACTACTGTCGAATGCATAGAACGCCTGAACAGTCGTCAGATACAAGATTTCCAAATATTACTCATCCAAAAACTTCAAAAAGGACGTCATGTGGAGGATTCATTCATTTCTCACGCGTTAAATAACACTATACTTTATTTCATGACATGGATCCAGTCAGGTCAATAGTTTACGGTGGACATGATCTGTTCATAACCGTCACTCTAACCCAATCCAAACCTCCGCAGCGCTCTGTATTGACAGCAGCGAGACAGGACTGAGGCAAACCAGAGCAGGAAGTTCAGGTTCAGAGCACTAACGCAACACTCAGACAGATTCTAACTTAATACGTCCAGCTCCACAATGATTTGGTGTGTGTGTGTGTGTGTGTGTGTGTGTGTGTGTGTGTGTGTGTGTGTGTGTGTGTGTGTGTGGGGGGGGGGGGTATATATATATAAT
>OMOV01112952.1:0-13059 GCA_900312565.1 Beryx splendens | reverse complement strand
ACCAACTGCACCCCCTCCCCACTGACCCCCCACCTGCATTCAGGATCTGTGAAGAGGATGCGAGTAAGCTCTTTCAGAGACAGAAGAGCAGGAAGGCACCAGGCCCAGACGGCGTGTGACCCTCCTGCCTGAAAGTCTGTGCTGACCAGCCGGCCCCCATCTTTACACAGGGGTCAATATATTTCATTTGAATACTTAGTCTCTTCTTTTGTTGTTTTGGTTATCTGGCATGAGGTCAGGTTGTAGTTGGGTGTGCTCCACGAATACATATCAGATAAAAACATCAAATTATAAATCATTTTGGTGATTGATACTGCACTACTTTACTACACTGCAGTAACTGCTACGGTGGAACACTCCCCTGCACCCCATTATGGTCCTGCACAAGCAGTGTTGTGTTTCTACATGTGCCTTTTTTATGCCTTTTCTATAATAAAATAATTGTATTCTGTATGAACAGTCAGTGTTGTGGTTACTTTTTGGTTTCATGTTTAATTTACATGGGTGTGTAAAGGGAAAACATATATAATCCCACACACTGTCTACACTTGCTTTTGTCCTCCGCCCGTCACTAAAAGACTTTCAGGTGTGCTACAGTTTCTCTACATGGATGTGTAATAAAGTATAACAATAACAAGGTATAAAAGCATAATAGTTGGAGGCCGGGAAAGCACGTGCACTACATTACAGAGAGAACGTCAAGAGTAAGGAGTGTAACCTCATCCTCTGCTGGGAGCGGGAGGGCCTGCGGTTCAGGCCAGACGGTCTGTTGGCATGTTGACTGGCCAAGCAAAACCACTTCAAGCCAAGCCAGTTAGCATGTGTTAATGCTGCGTTCCAGGGATGTCAGAAAGTCCAAAATTCAGTCTGCCTACTAAGGAAAATGGAACGGCGCAGCCCTTCGAGTTTGAATTCCAAGCAGGAAACTCGGGCCGAGATTTCTCAACCCCGAGGTTTCCCAGATACTGATGTAGAGTCAACATGTGACACTGTAAATATTACACAGCATTACTTTTAACATGTTTATAATCCTTAAAATATACTACAGTTTGACTTTCAGCATTACATGACCATGAATCTATCAAAACACCTGTGAAGTAAACGGTTAAACAGATCAATTTGAAATGTAAAGGTCACCTGTAGATTGTAGACTATTTTCAAGTCACTTTAGAGAATCATGTAAATGGCTCGGTCACACTTCACAGGAGTCTTAGCATTAGTCGCATTATTGTGCGCATGCAAATGTGGCCATTGTGGTTTTTAGTCCAAGATGGCGCCATCCTATGGCCACATGGTGCTGCACTGTCTGTCCATTTGTATTATGTATCCACAACAATTACGTGAACTGTCTGCTCAAAGCAGGATCAAACTACACATTCAGGACAGAAAGCATGTATTAAAACCAAAGCTGACTTTTCCCTCCAGCTGCTTAGGTGCTGCGGTTTTGGATGCAGCATGTAAACTGAAAACCACCAAACTAGTTGTCAGGCCTGAAAGACAACTGTCTCCAAAGTCAACAGCTTTTAAAGAGTCCTGTTACAGTGTGGATGCTTCCTACAGTCAAATCTATTAATCCTGCAAACGTGTTCCATCCAAGTCTGACTTTAAGCTACAATCAGCCAAAGTTTCACAAGGATGTCAAAGTCCTCTGTAAAAAGAAGAAATGGTGCTATTACTTCCAGGGATAAAGGTTTATCCAAACAGGAATTGCACAGCAGTGTCAGGAAAGCTAAAGCTAAGTGCATAGATGGTCTAGAGAACTGGATCACTGCTAAGGGGTAGCAGGAGTCTGGCTGTGGCTCCAACTCATTAGCCTACAGATAAGACCGAGCACCGCGGGCTTGATGAAAACCCAAAAACCTCCTGATGAACTGAATTAACTCTAATGCAGATTTGACATTCATATAAACCGATTAACAGAGTGCCCCAAAGGTGCTGTAGCCTACACATTCACCTTTTGTGCTCCAAAGCATATCAAGAGCCCTACTCTCCAGACAAAAGAGGCATGTGTAGCCTCTTCAATTATGTAAAGCCCCAGCCTGTTTTAAGCTCTCCGTTGTTGCTCCAGTGCCTAACAAACTTTGCATATAGAACTGGACCCATCCCAGTTAGCATACAGAGCTGGAGCCGTTACAGGTTGACCAGGTGTGGCAAGCTTATACGGCTCTGGAAAAAATTAAGAGGCCACTGCAAAATGATCAGTTTCTCTGTTTTTACTATTTATAGGTGTGTGTTTGAGTAAAATGAGTAAAATGAACATTTTTGTTTTATTTTATAAACTACTGACCACATTTCTCCCAAATTCCAAATAAAAATAGTCATTTAGAGCATTTATTTGCAGAAAATGACAACTGGTCAAAATAACAAAAAAAGATGCAGTGTTTTCAGATCTTGAATAATGCAAAGAAAACAAGTTCATATTCATTTTTAAACAACACAACACGAATGTTTTAACTTTAGTTCAGAAGCAAAGAAGAGCCAGGCTGGGGTTTGCAAAAGAGCATAAGGACTGGACCGTAGAGGACTGGACTGGAGGTGAGGTCATCTGCTCTGATAAGTCCAATTTTCAGCTTTGCCCAACACCTGGTCACCTGGTTAGACAGAGACCTGGAGAGACCTACAAGCCACAGTGTCTCGCACCCACTGTGAAATTTGGTGGAGGATGGGTGATGATCTGGGGGTGCTTCATCAAGGCTGGAATCGGGCAGATTTGTCTTTGTAAAGGACGGATGACTCAAGCCACGTACAAGGTTCTCCTGGAAGACAACTTCTGCTCTGACAGTGTTCCCCAACTCTGAGGACTGGTGTTTCCAGCAGGACAGTGCTCCATGCCACACAGTCAGGTCAACCAACAGGGTGTCCGCAGGTGTAAACAAGTTACATTTAAGACTTAAGACCTTTTTAATACCACTTTAAATGAAATTTAAGACCAAAGTTGCGATGGAAATACACAACAAAAGTGAAAATATACTAATATAGAGGGGGCGAAAATAGGGGCATTGTGCGCATACCAGCCCCACGCTCAGGTCTCTTCTTCGTCAGTTAGTTTGAACTGCCAAGCAAGGTATATTAGACCCAAGCTGAAGTTCCATGAAACATTTTCATTTCTGGTTTTGCTGCCGAAGCGCATTTAATTTTCAAAGTAAAAGCCCCACAAGGCTGCCACAAGAAACATAGAAGCATAGTGGTGAATGTTTAGGGGGGCGACGTAGACAATTTCTGAGTGCTTGAATGTCTTATGATTAGTGCTAACCAGAGAGATGTAATATCAGAACGGTCGCAGGAGATAAGGAGATATCTCACGCTTACCTTCCCCTCAGCTGACGTTTCGTTAATTTTGTCATGCTAACAACGTAAATTAGTGGCAAGTAGAAGAAAGCCTGCTGCCGCTGTAGGCTAAAGTGCGACTCAGTAATGCTACCTCAGTAGATACTTGCACAAAGTTACACCATTGGTAAATAAATACCATGCCTTAAAGTTTACAAATGCAAGCTTCATCCACGCACAGGCTACGCTCAAATGTTCACGTCGCATGTTCAAAACAAACTGCAAAACCCCCCAAAACAACGCAAAAGCAGCCCATTAGACACATCAGTGCAAACAAAAACATTGATTAAAGTAACCGATCTACAACGGCAGATTGAGCCAACAGAAGAAGAAAGATAGTAGTGGCACCGTCCTGAGAGCAGAGGTAAAGCGCAATTAATATAACTGACAAAGAAGAATGTTGGACTGAATCATTAAAATGAGAAAGAGACCTGAGCGTGGAGCTGGCCTGGCAGCGGAGGTTGGCCATGAGAATTTGGAAATTCTCATGGTGACGATGTGACTAAAAAACATTTATGACCCATCCAATCTGAATTTAAGACAATTTTTAAGGACCCGCGGCCGCCCTGAATCAAGATCTTAACCCACTGAAAACCTCTGGAATGTGATCAAGTGGAAGCTGTATGGTCACAAGCCATCAAACAAAGCTGAGCTGCTTGAATTTTTGCACCAGGAGTGGCAGAAAGTCGCCCCACAGCAACGTGAAAGACTGGTGGAGAGCATGCCAAGACACATGAAAGCTGTGATTGAAAATCAGGGTTATTCCACCAAATATTGATTTCTGAACTCAACATTAGTATTGTGATGTTTAAAAAAAAAATTTATATATATTTTCCAGAGCTGTATATCTTTTACATAAGTCCTGAAGTCAAGTCAAACAGGCAGCAGGCTGAAGCAGCACCACACTGCTGTTGCATAATGTCGTTTAGTCACCTTCAGAACTCAACAGGCTACAGGCTGAACCGAAGCCAGGCGATGTCGTAACACTGTTTTTATGATCTGTAACCAACACTGTACTGTACGTTAGACTCACGGCTGAGGGTAGAGAGGCGGGGGAGAAAGGAGGAGGAACGGCATCAGAAAGGGAAGAGAGTGTGAAAGAAAATGAAGAAGAACTATTTGTTGTACTGAAGTGGTGAAGCAAATCCGGCTGAGGGAGTTTGTACAGCGATTGTAAACACAGCGTCTGCCTAGGCTCAACTTTCTCCAGCGTGTTTGACGTGAACCAAACCCACGCCGGGGCTGCGACAACAGATGATTCAACCTTTGGCTGACACAATGTCTTGGGGGAAATACAAAGCTTGAAGAAAAACAAAAAGAAGAGCGCCCCATCCCCACGAACTGAGATGCTGTACATTCCCCCCAGTTTGACCAAATGAATTCTGGTGTTGGTACAGTCACTGGTGGGAAATCATCTCCACACGGGAAATGACAAAATCCCTCAACTCTTTCTTTCCCCAGTTTCTGCACTGATGCATAAATGACCAAGAGCTAGTCACAACAACAACAACAAACTTTTCACAGATTGTTTAAGAAACCCTCAGCAAGAGCGTGATCCTACGGTCCAGATTGCACCCAGTCACACCACATGAGGCCTTATTCCAGCAGCTAGCCGGGCCAAGAACTGACCTCACCAACTACCACTGCCAACAAACCAATAAAAGAGCCTTTCAGAGCAATGCGAGCAGAATACACCAATCGGACATCTTCATCACATTCAAGCTGTTCACTCATTGTCAGCGTGATTAGCACACGCTGCGGTGAAATACTGTGGGGGCTGTTCACGTGGTAATTATTCTACACTCGATACTGGCCTTTTAAATATCTGATACCGGCCAGTGTCATCCACCTCCAACACGATGGTTTTAATTGTTTAATTATGTTTTTTTTTTAAAAATCCATTCACTGAATAAGGGGTGGTGGGGGGTGGGGTTCACCCTACCTGTCTGGAGGAAAACACCAACCAACAAGGCTGGACCAAGGCCTAGAGAGAAATCTGTGGGCAAACGTTGGGTTTCACCAAGTGTCTGGAATCCAGCCACTTAACCGGTCTGTTTTAACCTTAGTTTTGGACACAGGGCCCTATGACTTCGCTATGATGCTGTTGATCAGTGGGGAACATTTTCAGCGCATCTCATCCGTCCCGCTGGTGCGCGATACACTCGATATGCCTTTTTATCTGCAGACTAAGCAGCCAGAGGCTTTTGCTTCTACAAAAGCCTTTATTTTTGTATTGAGTGATGCACTTTACTAATAACCTGTATTTAATACATTGACATGTCTGATTTCACAGATTATGTCAAAGTATTTAATTTGAATTGTTCGGCAAAATGCTCTATAAAAGCCAAAGTATGTTTTTGTGAAGTTTTTTGATGCACTTTATTAGAAAAAATAAACCTGTTCTTTGTTGTCGTGTTAACAAGAGTGCTGTCAGTTAGATTCGGTTCGGTCAGAGCTATGGAATATTAAATCATCCATCTTTGCTCACTAACCCTTAGCCGTTCTTACCCTCAGGTGTGCATAAACTACAGGTTATGAACTTCTTTTTAAAACACAAAAATGAGAAATGATCAGTTATCTTATCGGTATCGGCCATGAGAAGCAGGTAATTATCGTTATCGGGTGTAAAACATCCATATTGTGCTTAAGGCCACAGCAAACCAGGCTAGAAAAGAGAGACAAAGTCATGAGTGTAGATAAACTAATTTTATAGCTAAAAGTGAATGAGTCTGATAAGGTTACTGTTGTTACTGTGACACAGTAAACTGTCTTGTCTGAGTCGTAGCTTGAGAAGAGTCAGCTCAGTTAACCTGAACTAACTGTTAGCTGGCTAACTAGCCACTACTCGGTACTAGCCGCCTATTGTTAGCCATTATGCAAATAGTTGTCTTAACAACAAGACAAACATTCTGCTTAGGCTGGGTGAGTATCAGCACTATGCTGAAGTACTGAATCATATTGTGAGGTCGTTGACAATACTCAGCCCTAGATACTCTCTACACTCAAAGCTGACCAGATGTTGTTGATGAAATGATCAACGGCACATGAACTAACCGTGTCTACCGTCTACTGTTGTTGAGATGGCCAAGTCGTAAGCTCAGAAATGTGATCAGATGTTCTCAGGCGCTGTTGCCAAGAGTTGTGGACCTCCAACATGGCTGCCAGAGGATGCGTTACATCACCTGAAAGCCCTGATTATGGCTAGTTATCCTGGAGTCATCATCCTATGTTGTCTATGGGCAAATGGAAACCACAGTCTTAAGCAAAATAGAGACTCGTTGCTCTGGTGGCTAATCTGAATCCACTCTGCACATTCAGTAAGCCTTAACTACCTAATTATCTCTATTTCATGGAGTCACTTTTGTCCTTTTGGCACTTGATGGATGGAACTGAGTGGAATATGGATGAAATGTAGGCACTCACCAGGCCATGGACCCCCATACGATCAGACTAGACCCATATGGGAAGACTGTGTTGATTTAGTATCGAACTGTACAATCGTCTACACTGTGCATGTGGAGACAACAGTGGTGAGAGTGAAACCTAGGGTTAGTCGTTCTTACACATTCTCTACTAGGGATCATTTCTAGTGAACAAAATGATGGTGAAATTAAACCATTGGTCATTTCCCTGGAAACAGCTCATGGACCCCACATGGAGAACCACGGCTACAGAGGAAGCTTCTGTTGTTTCTTATCCTATCTGTCACTGTCGAGAGAGGAAGAGCATGAGACGGCCTGCTGTGCTCAGAGGCTGCAGCAGGTCTACATGTCAGTCCTGCCAGTTCAGGGACTAAAGGCTGAGTCAGCGGTCAGCTTGTACCAAAGCTTTCAGGTGAACTCAGAATAATGGTGGAAATCAGCGGAGACTCTGTCGAATGGTGTTAACACACCTAGCAAGACAGGCTGAGCACAAACTGCCACAGCAGGCACTGTTGTCATAAACAGAATGATTTCTCTTTATGTTAGCTAGACAGCTTCCTGGTTCCCCTGCTGGCACACGGCAATATTAAATATTATCAGGTATCAGAAGAAGCCATGGCTAGCACCATAGGAACCAAGCCACAACTGATAGCTGGGCTAGCTTAGTAAGTGACTAGCTAGTGTTGCCAACACTGCACACTGAACAGCTGACTGACCAGCAGCTCCTCTGCAAACCCCAGCAAGGCAGCAAGGCAGCAGGCGAGCAACGTTACGGCGTTAGGTTTGCTTTCACTGGACACGAATGGAAACACGACAGCGAGGCTGTCTGTTAAACTTACCCAGGTAAATATCTCCAAATGATCCACTTCCAATTTTCCTGCCCAGTCTGTATCGGTTTCCCACTCTCAACTCCATGATAACCAAGTTGTGATTAGCGAGCAGGCAAACTCGCTGGCTCCAAAATACACACACACACGGACACACACACAGAGACACACACAGATATTCAGGTTAAAAGCACGAGCTTGCTTCAACCCAAGAGCGTAAAAACGTCGACACAGAAAATGTCGAGTGATGAATTGTCTCTTCTTTATGTTGCCCCCGGATGTAGTCAGCTCCAGTCTCTCAGTCTTTCTCCACTCGTTTTAAAATCCTCCGAGCACCGTGCTGTGATCATACAGCGCTTGTTATGAAAGTGTAAGTGTGTATTTGATGCTCTCGCTAACTGTGATATCGGTGCGCTTTCATTCCCCAAGGATGAAGATGGATTTGGAGGAGGTTATATTTGATTGAAGGTTTCGCTGGGGTCCTGTCCCTCTGGCTGCTCGGTGATCTGCTGGCCGCGGCTGACATCACTTCCCTGCTGGCAGGCTGGGGGGGGGGACGCCCGGCCTCCCAAAGAGCCTTTCAGGAAAGAGCTGCCAGCAACTACCATCAGCCCTAACGCTCCTGCACACGGGAGAGACTAGGGGTGCATCCCAAGTCTCTTACATTGCATCCACGCTTCCCTCACTTGCGTCTTCCCCTTGTGTCTTAGTCCTCCCACCGAGGATGCATGGGGAGACGCAGAAACCACGCGAGGAGAGAGGAAACGAGGATGTTTTTAGAGAAATTAGAGGTCTTTTCTCTGAAGCGTCACGTGGCGCGACGTCCGTTTCTGATGACGGCGGCAGCTGCTCTCAGCTGTCAGTCGGCTTTAGTTTGTATCCGCACGCATGCGCACTGTGCTGTTACTAATAAGGGTGATCACAGCCAGAGCAGCAGTGTTTCGCTCTGCAACCTGTTACCTGTTTGACAAACACCTGCACATGAATAAAAACCTGCATTCTGTATTTATACTGTGTCCTGTGTCCTGCTCAGAGGCTCATCAACCATTTCTACTGACAGAATGCGTATATATTATTTATTAATTATTTGCATCTGTATTTATTGATATTCTGATTGTGAATTCATTTAATAACCCAGAATATGATTAGGGTGTCCGATAAACACTGGAAATGATTATTAGGCTAAATGTTTCAGGGAAAATTGAAATGATGCAACTCATATCAAACCCGACACTCAGGAATTTTCAGCCCCCGCTTCTTTTCACCCGACAGCGAGGAGTTTCACCGGAAGGACGTAGCGCGTGCGGAGGAACACGTTATTCCCCCCAGTTCCCTTCCCTGCCGAACAGGCGCCCGAGGGAGGCGCTAGTGCAGCGACCAGGACATAAACCCCTATCCGGCTTCCCACCCGCAGACACGGCCAATTGTGTCTGTTGGAACGCTCAACCAAGCCGGCGGTAACAAAGACAGGACAGGAAGACAGCTCCATACAGACACCTGGGTGCACACGGGTGTAAATAGCCACATGGGATATATTCCACCCTGGGTGCAAAGATCGGCAGAGGGGGCGGAGCAGCGACCGGGACTGCTTAGGCAGGGGAATAATTGGATGACCAAAAATTGGGAGAAAATGGGGAAAAATTCGACAAATAAATAAAAAAAAAATTAAAAAAAAATAGCATCAGCCATAAATTAATTTGTAAACTAATTTATTAATGCTTATTTTTTTATTGTACAATTACTTATTAATTAATTAAATGCTTTATTACTATTTGCGTGACTCTTGTTGTCCTCCATAAGTAGAACCATTAGACCAGTAAACTGTGCCATAGCTTTATGTTTATGATTAATGCTAAGTGGTGATGATTAGGCCGAGTTGTTAGGCTATTGTCATCATTTTGAATTTAATTTAGAATAAGCGGGAAAATAAAATAAATGAATGAATGATCTGAGTGGCAAATCATGTATTTTCACTGCTTTGGTATTGCCTTTCATAACGTTTCATCCTTATGAAAGATGTTAATTCATAACATCTAGCAAGCAAGCGCTACTTAGGCAGCATTAATCGAAAATAAACAGAAAAAAACAATAAAATGACTTCAGAGCAGACCTTCGATCCCAACGATGAATACAACTGTTCTCAAAGCATCGTTTTTCAGACATTTAGTCTTGAGACTTGCAGTCTTTCAAATAAAAGTTGAAATATTATTCATGAAATTAAATGACAACTGTAGGGAATCAAGGAAGCATGGAAATCTGATTGGCTGCTGACGGCCGATGACGGTGAAAAGCTCAGGCATGGCCAACTTTTCTCAGCCAAGAAGCTTGTTGAATGTCCACGTATTGTCCGAGGTTACCTGGTCGCTCAGCTCCATAGTAAATGAATGGACTTCTGGTGACTTGATCATGTTGCTCACAGTGTGAATACAGGATTAGAATAAGCTTACAGAAATAGGACTTGAGTGTCCCCATGTCCCACCATGCTCAGGAAACCCTGGAGCTAACCCTATCCATCCACATGGACCTATCATTCCAAAACTGTCCCCTTTGCGAGGGTTAACAGGAACAAGAGATCCCAGCTATGCGAGGGGGTCAGATTACTGACTAGTATACCTCAAGGCCGCTTAGCGTCCATCAGCTGCTTCCTACACAACGCTGGCCTTTGCTGATGCCAGCCGTGGAACATAATCTTGATAGGTTTACATAATACATGTCGAGGTGTGGGAAGACACAGCCTTCCCCTTTGGTTTCCAAGGTACTATGCACATGTAGACAGAGCGGTTACCAAGCCATATGGCAAACAAAATGTCTACTAGTTGGCTGAAGGGAAAGCCTACTCCGATTCAAATGTACATCTTCACTGCTCAGCTTGTTTTTTACAGATGCAATATGCAACTTGAGTTGAGAACCTGAGTTCATGTGATACAGATTTACAGTATGTATAAGCAACAGACGTGTGACCAAGTCACCTTTGCTCAAGTCACAGGTCAGTCTCAAGTCTCGAAGCGCAAGTGTCAAGTCCCAAGTCTAAATGAAGATTACCAAGTCAAGTCTAAGTCAAGTCCAAGTCATTAATGTCAAGTCTTAAGTCTAAATGTAGGACACCAAGTCAAGCCGGAACAAATCAAGAGTCCAGTATCAATTTAATATCTTAAAGAGAACCAAATATCTAGGACATAACAATGCAATATTGTTTTGAGGGTATACACAAGATCTTTTGTCAAGACTTAAACATTTTCAAGTCATCACAGTACAAGGCAAGACTCAAGAATTCTCTTCATGCATCAAGTCAAATCTCAAGCAATTACAATCATGAATCTCACTTGAGTCCAAGTCATGTGACTCGAGTCCCCACCTCTGATAAGCAATACGTTACTCTGTACATATGTTGGGACGTCCTCTGCATGAGTTGGTACATATTTCTGGACACTTGTTTTTGGTAGGTAAATAGTCTAGAAAGTAGGAAGGAGCTAGAAACCCATGGTATGACCGCAATTTGTCATGTGAATAGACAAGTTATAGAGTATTCGAAAGTCAATATAATTATTATAGTTTGTGTGACAGAGGACTTTACCTGGGTTACCTTACTTTGTAGGTTCTACCCAGGTACACATACAATATTGCTCTGTGGTTTAGAGTCGGGTGGGGGACTGCATTGCTAACTTTAATTATCCCATGGAATCACTTAGGGGCAAAATTCAAACTTGAATCAGTGTATCTGGCTGATGGATCCCATTGTTTCACCCACCATGAGGACTTGTTGGGGCATGTAGTCATGATTCAGCAGCAGTCCCTTCACACACACAATGCAACAACTCAGTCCACAATGAAAGGTAGACTTCACACACCTCAGAAAGTGTGACGTCATGGTAGGCCTATAGGCAGGCGTGAACAAAGGTTTCCACTACCAGCAGTACAAGTGCCTAACCTGGGAAGTAGAACATTTGTCATAAACGTTCCTGTTTTGTGGTGTCCAGAACACCTCTTACACATTGGAAATTATGAGTCATAACATGAATGAATCTCTTCGTTGATTTCATGGTTGGGATTCACTGAATAAATCTGTCTCTATTCTCACCACAAAATTCCACTGTTCATAATGCATTGTTTATCGAATTGTGAGTATAAAGTCCCTCCTCTGTGACCGAGGTCCAAAAAGCCCTAAAGCAGTTGGATCTTTAAAAAACCTGCAGGTCCTATAAATTGGGTCCTTATTTTTGGCTGGACCGCAACTGTGGGGCCAACCCTATAAACACGAATGTCTGTCACTGACTGACTGACTGACTGACTGACTGACTGACAGACTGACTGACTGACTGACTGACTGACTGACATATTGACTGACTGACTGACTGACTCACTGACTGGCTGACTGAATGACTGACTGACTCACTGACTCACTGACTGACTGACTGAGTGATGAAGTTACAACATTGGTCGGCCGTGGCACGTGGCACACCCATACATGATCCAGCCATATAAGAGGTTTTGACCAGCCTTGTTTAAGGTTAGCTGCTGATGTTGTTGCAGATTTCATGCTCACTAAAAATGACATTCCTAAAATTTGGAAGTCAGCTGATGTTCAGATTTTTCTAATCTGAACAATTAGTCCCAACTACCTAACTTGTTTGGTCCAGACTTTCGGACTTTTCAGTTTGATCCGAACAAAAATTACAGGTGTGAAACCTCTCCCGGACCACGGTCCGGACCAAACAGCCGAACCTTGGTCCGACGAAAAGAGGTGGTCTCGGTCCGGATCAAACTGGACCGTGGTTCGGTTCATTTGCAGTGTGAAAACATTTTTTGGATGGTTCGGACTTTCGGACCAATTACAGGAAGTTCCGGCAGGCTATCGTCAGAACCGCAAAAAGGAAAAATGAGCCGCGGTAGAACATGGGGAGAGGAGGAGAACAAGTTTTTAATAGAAATATGGTCCGACAACATTATAAAAGTCAACTGGAAAAAATGCTATTTTCAACACTTCGTTGTTCTATTTCAGTCACTGTAGTGATGTAGTAAGTGTCACAAGATGGCAGCAGCTACATAAAACGCTAGAGGGCTTTTAATTTAAAAGATACAGGAAGTGTTGAAATTGTAAGAGCAGCCTTGCCTGCTACAGCGTTGAACTGGAAGCGTCTTCTTTATGCTAATGCACGGAAAAATGCATCACAATAAAGACACAATGATAAATGAGAGCTCATCTTTTGAAATACACTACTACATTCATTTTTCTCCAAACGGCGTTATAAGGCTATACCGCCGAACTGACGACACGCCGACGTCAGACGCACGCCCGTCCACAAACCAATCAGTGTCAAGTATAGGGAGACGCAGCCCGCAGGTGATGACGACAGGACGTAGGTCTGTCATGTAAAGTTCTTTAGTGCGCTTGCAGGATTGCAATGTGAAACCAAACTAACCGGATCAAATGTTTACAATGTGACAAAAACATGAACCTTGGTTCGGACCTTGGTTCAGACTTT
>OMOV01112951.1:0-12212 GCA_900312565.1 Beryx splendens | reverse complement strand
TTGTTTTTTTTTTTTTGTTTTGTTTTTTTTTTGGTAGTAGATTTTCAAATATTTGGTAATGAGCGGGGGGGGGGGGGGGGCACCACAAAACAATAGGGCACCCAAATAGCCAGCACACCCTGACACACTATCAGATAAAATCTGAAATTGGCGATATGTACTCAATCCAATTTTTCCACATTATCCTAAATTTGTCCACTTCTCCATCATGTACATATCGTGTATTACGTCAAACCAGTCCTCTATCCTAGGTTGCTCTGTCTTTAACCTTTTTCTGGTGATCGCTTTTTTGCTTGCAATCAACATTATTTTAAACATATATTTATCTCCAAATCTTGTAAATCCTGTCTGTATTTTCCCCAAGTATAACACCTCAAATACAAGTGGAATTTCTACCTTCATTACTTTATTACTTTATCCATGCATTTCTTAAGCTCCCGCCAGCAGTTGCTAATAAAGGGACAACCCCTAAATATATGGAAATGATCGGCTTTATTAGCTCCACATAATCTCCAACAGCCTGTATCTTGATATTTATTTTGTGCTGGTGTCATAAAATATCTTGTAATGTTTTTTCCACCCATGTTCTCTCCCAGATAAGGAACAAGTTGTTTTCCACTGCTGCTCATTGATCTCTTCCCATTCATCCACTGATAGCACTATATTTGCCTCTTTCTCCCACTTCTCTTTTATATATACTGTGTCATTTCCTTTTAAATTTCCCACTGCTGTGTATAATTTCGAAATTATCTTTCTGCCCAAATTTGATTCATATGCCAAGGTAAACATTTTAATAATTTCTAACTTCGTTCCATCTAGGTTTTCCCTTCCTATTATTTGCTCTAAATAATGTCTCATTTGCAAGTATCTGTAAAAATCTTGATTGGTTAAACCATATTGGTCCTTTACTTCCTGGAAGCTATTGATTTCCTTATTCCTTAAGAGCTCCAAATGTATCGTAGGTCCCCTTTCCCAAATTTTAAACCTCTTATCTGTTCTATTTGGTATGAACTCATAATCATATGCAATCAATCTTAGTAATTTGCTGTGTGCTATCAGGCCTTTCTTTGTAACTATTCCGAACCAAATCTTAAGTGATATGTCCAACCAAGGATTTGTCCCCTCTCTAATATGTTATCTCAGTTTATTAACCCCTATTATAGCCTGTATAGGAACCCCCTCTGTTGTACTAGCTTCAATTTCCTTCCATCTTGCTGAGTAGGAGGGGTTGCACAAATTTAACAGTGTTTTTATTTGTGCAGCTTGATAATAAGTCTTTAAGCACGGGAGAGCTAACCCTCCCTTATTTTTGGGTAACTGCAATGTTCTGTACCTGGTCCTAGGTCTCCGTTCTTGCCAGATATATATGGAAATCATTTCATCCCATTCCATGAATTCTCTGTCTGTTACCTCCACTGGCAGAGTCTGGAACAGGTACAGTAACCTTGGAAGTAGATTCATTTTAAACACCTCCACTCTTAATGCTCATGAAAGGAATTAGATTCCATCTTCCGATATCAGTTTTTATTCTAGAGAGTAGCGGATCATAATTGGTAGATTTTAATTGCCTTAAGTCTTGTGGTAGATTGACTCCCAAATATTTCATTGATTTTGATTCCCAGTATTTTTTGCACATTTATTTTGTAACCTGATAATAAACTGTAGTCTGTAAATGCTGACATGAGTGCAGGGAGGGATGTACTTGGGCTTGCTAAATATATCAATAGGTCATCAGCGAATAACGCTATTTTCTGTACCCCCCCAATATCTATACCTTTTATATTTTCATTTTGTTTTATCCAATTGCTCAGGGGTTCCAAAAAAATGGCGAAGAGCAGAGGACTTGCTGAACAGACTTGTCGACAGCCCCGTTCTAGAGTGATAGAGTTTTCGAGGGGCTCCCGTTAATTTTTATCCTAGCCGTTGGCTTATTATATAAAGTCTGTATGGTCTTAATAAATGATTCATGAAAATTAAATCGCTCCAGTACCCTATATAGGAAATCCCACCTAACAGAGTTGAAAGGTTTCTCCGCATTTAATCCCACCACTGTTGTCTCTACCTGTTTTCCAATTACATGCTGCATTACATGCAATGTGCGTCTGATGTTGTCTTGTGTCTGTCTGTTTCATAAAACCTGTCTGATCTAAATGAATTATTTCCGTCAGAATGTTCTCTAAACGTCTGGCTAGGATGGCCGTAAACGGTCTATAATCCTGGTTAAGGACACTAATAGGTCTATAGCTAGAACCTTCCAGCTTATCCTTTCCTTCCTTTGGAATTAGAGATGGTGGCTTCCCTCCCGCCTTCATCACCCAATTAAATGTATTCTGCAGCAACGGGATTAATGGTCCCCTGAGTGCTTTATACCACTCTGAGGTATATCCATCCGTGCCCGGGGACTTGTTGGCCTTAAGATTTGAAATTGCCTCATTTATTTCCTCGGCTGTAATTTCTGTTGTCAAAGCCATGTTCTGTTCCTCTGTTATTCTTGGTAAATTTAAGTTCTTTAAGAATAGATCAATCTGGGCTTCGTTATAAATTTTTGGTTGGGCATATAGTTTCTTATAATATGCTTCAAAACAATTTTGGATATCCTCTGTCTTACACATTGTTGATTTACTATGGGGATCCCTTATTTTGCAGATATTATTTTTTGCCAGCTTGTATGCCAGCAGTTTTGCTGATTTACTTCCAGCCTCGTAATATCTTTGTTTTATGAACATTACATTTTTTTTAAATTTCCTCTGCATGAATATCATTTATCTCTGTTTTCTTTTTTTAATTTCCTGATTTATCTTCTCATCTGGATCATCTTTATGTTGTCTTTCTAACCTTTTTAAATCTGATTGTACTGTAAGGTATCGAGTTTCTTCTGTTTCATCTTTTTTAAGTATGCTGATTTGGCCATTATTTTCCCCCTCACTGCGGCCTTGCACGCATCCCACAACACAGGTGGGGACACCTCTCCATTATCATTTTCCTCTATATAAGTCTGTATTTCTTTCATCATTTCCTCTTTCATATGTCCTTTCAACACATTCGAGTTTAGTCTCCAGGTTTTCTTCTCATTTGTCAGCCGTAAAGTTGGATATACTGGGCAGTGATCTGAAAGATCCATTATCCCTATATCACATTTCTCTACTCTGTGTCTATCCGTATTGTAGATCAGAGAGTAATCTATCCTTGAATATATTGTGTGCAGCGATGAAAAGTATGTGTAATCTTTGCTTGTAGGGTTCAGCTCCCTCCATACATCTATAATACCCAGTTCAGACATCAATCCCTTGATTTTTTTGACTAATTACAGATTTTTGTATTCCTCCTGCAGAGGAGTCTAGTTGTGGGTTTAATCTTTGGTTCAGATCTCCTCCACTAATCGAGACACCTTCCGCCTCTGATGTCATCAGGTCGAACATCTGTCTGTAGAAAGTCCAATCTGAACCTGGGGGGGTGTAGATGTTCAGAAGGGTAACCAACTCTCCCTCCAGTCTCCCCTGAACCAAGATGTACCTACCCTCTTTGTCTCTAATTACTGATAGTTTCTCAAAGTTCTTCCTGATATCAGAATAGCCACCCCTCTCCTGTGTCCTGATTTATATGATGCAAAGGATATTTGGTTATAACCATTTCTCTTAAGCTTTTTATGCTCATTCTCTGTTATGTGAGTCTCCTGTAAAAATACCACCCCTACCCCGTCCTTCTTCATCTTATTTAATATCTTACATCTTTTAATTGGGTTGAGCACTCCATTTACGTTATAGGATGCTATTTTAGTCAAGTTTTTTTTTGTGTTGCCATTTTTTTCATGTCTCCTGCCTTGCTTGTGTCCTTCCCTTCCATAAGTACCCCTTATGCTACAGAAACCATAATGGACAATTAACAAAGTATAACAAAAGTTTGGGATGAACGCTCTCCAAACAGATAACCAACGAACTTCCTTAAGTGAGGTCTGCTTCTTGACCTTATTTGAGCCCTGATGTTTAGTCAGCTCTGAGGGATGTCCTCTGGTCCCTGGGGGCAGGGGGCCCTCACTGCTAGTGTTAGCTTGGTCCATTTGTTAACTTGGTCCATTAGCAACCCCGATGTCTTTAACTTGTTTAGAGGATATAACATTGTCAACTCAAAACCCACGTTAAATACTTGAGTCTGAACTTAAAGAGAGCCACCTAAGCATCACCTTAGTCTTTCTTAAGTGGCCTTTAATATTACCTGGAGGCAGTCAAATTTTCACCATGGTGTCCTGTTTTTTATCAGTTATTTTCGTCCCGGGTTCTCCTGAAGGCTTGCAGTTTCCGTTTATACTCCTGTCATGTCTCCGTTGGTCCTCGTCCGTCCTTTGCTTGGCTTGTTCTCCAAGTTAGTCGTTTAATCCTCTCCATCCAGTTCTCCGCTGGCTTTGTGACCGTCACCTGAAATCCTCTCGCAGCCAAGTCCTTGGTTGCCTCCTTCGCCGTGTTGTAGATGCACGTTTCTCCCTCATAAAATACTCGAAGTTTTGCTGGAAAAGGCGTCTGTAAGCGTATATTCTTCTCTTTCAGAACCTTTTTTGCCTCAGTGTACTCCTTCCGTTTTCTCAGTATCTCCGGAGCATAATCATGATCCAGAAACACTTTCCTCCCCTCGTACATGAAGCCTTTTTTCTGCCATGCTGTCTTGATACGTTAAGTACTTATGAAACTTAATAGTTTCACCACAATGGGCCTTGGCAGGGATTCCTTTGGGGGCCGCGAGACCAGTGCACGATGAGCTCTTTCAATCTTGAGTTCAAATGACAAGGGTAACTACAGCTTCTCCCTAAGGTGGGTCTCCACGAAGGTGATCATTGACTGAGCGTTTTCCTCCACTCCTTCCTTCATGCCATGAATCTGGACATTTTCCCTTCTCGACTGCCCCTCTTGATCTGTCAGTCTGGCCTCGAACCCCTTTTGTAACTCCAGGAGCTCCAGCGTAGCATCTTCTATGGTCTAGATATGCTCCTCCGTTTCCACAATCTGCTTTTCAGCGTCGTCTATCCTGTTGTTTGTCTTTCTGATCTCATCCTTAATTTCCTTCAGGCTTTCCAAGTTTCCCCATCGACAGTCCCTTATCTCTCATAGAACTGTTTCCAGGTCTGCCATATTTTGAGTGGGTCGTTGTGTTTCTTCTTTGTTTCGGCTCGGTTGTCCTGCTAGCTTAACCTTCTCTCTCTCCGGCTTGGCTGTTTCTTCCATTGACTGAGCTAGCTTCCCCGTTAGCTCCGTTGACACTTCTGCTAGCTCAGCTAGCTCTACTGCTAGCTTGGTTTGTTCATTATCTTCCTCGATGTTCAAATTCACGTTTTTAGCCGATTCTTTTTGGCCTTCCTCTGGTCATAATCACCACCCTTTCTATCACGATCGTACAATATCTCACACTTTACAAACTATTGGTTTTACAGGTTTTTTTTGATTTCCATGTCGGGGAGCACCCTCTCTATGCTGCTGCCATGTTGGGGACGCACCGGAAGTCCCAATATCGTGTTTCAACAGGAAATACATCACATTAAGGAAGCAAGATGCTCTTAAAATATGGTTTTATTGTGACTTTAAATGACTACACTGACTTTTGGGGACTTTGGCCCATTGGTCACCTTACCCAATATCTGATGAGAAGATTGGCACCAAAATGATCTCTGTGGTCCTTTAACTCTCACCACTACATGCCTACCCTTAACCTTAACCTTAACCTAAGAATAAACCTAGTCCTAATTCTAATCTTAATCCTAAACCCAAATCATAATACTAAACTATCCCCTATCTTCCTTTTCTTTCTATGCTTATGAGCACATTTGGATCCTCATAAGTATAGAAACACACAAACACAGACATGCAGTTTTTCTAAACTTTATCTAAACATAAACATTTATCAGTCTTACATAAGGTTCTACTATTTCTGTCTCTCTCTCTTTCTCTCTCTCTCTCTCACTCACACACACACACACACACACACACTTACAGATGCAGTGACATATGCACGCTCACACAACCTATTCTGATGCAGAGATGACCCTTTTTAACATGTGGCGCTCACCTCGCAAGCCAATTGCGAGCTGTAATTCTGCTCTTAACTCAGAAATCAATGGCTGGCTCAGTGTTTGTGTTTGGCTGCCATGTCCCGGCTCAATAGACAAAAACAGCCAGAGCGAAATACAATTTTAGCCCAAGATCTCAGTCAATTTCTCTCACCGCTATTTGCTCAGCGACACTTAAAAGAGGCAATGTGCCACAGATGCTGCTCCAGGCTGAGGTGGCAATGTGTTTCCTCAGATTCACCTCCCTGCTTTTGTTTTCTTACCGGCTGCAATTAGAATGTATGGATCCTTCATGAGCGTCAGCAGCGGGGTCCCCTTCTGACTCTGTGTAGAACAAGAGGCGCAATGATATAATAGTCAAGTCAAGTGCAAATAGGTTACCGCTCTCAACCAAGAGCCAGTTTCTGGAAGAAATAGCTTTCAATTCTCAATCCAATTCACCATGTGAAAAAACATTTTTTGGACTTCTATGTTTGCACACTGCCAATGCCACCATCACCATAACCACCATATGGGTTTTTCAAAGCCGATATCTATATTTTTAGACTGAAGTCACCTATGAAGTCACACATCCTTATATTTTTCCATTTTTATACCTAAAAATTACAAGTATTCAGTGTTTCCCCCCAGAATTGTATTCTTGTCAGAGTGGAAAAGCCTCTGAAACAGCATTTAGACCATCATGGGACACTAACAATCTCCAGTGAAACTGAATTAGATTCTTTTAGTGTTAGCAGCTCTTTAAGGCAGGGCGACCCACCTCACATATTCAAAGGTAAGGGAACGTCTCGGATACATTAGGCCTTTGAATGAACAATTAATTTACAAAAACGCTATTGAACAATTAGAGTAAAAAATTAAATGTGCAAATAAAATAAAATTTCATGGGTTTTTCTGTAGCTGTGGTCAGAGAGGAACCTCCATCATATCAGAGGTGGACGACACTGACTGGCCGATATCTGATGTTTAATAAAAGCCCAATATCGGCCTTATCAATTGCCAAACCTATATATCGAAGTAACACTACACTTAAACCCAGCTGAATCCTCCATGCAAATGAAAAGTCTTATGCACCTTGCTCTTCCATAGACCGCCACTATTAGGTCTTTCCGCAAGTCTTTGTCAACCCCAATTAAAATATTTTAAGCGGGCCCCTGGGAAACATGGACGCTTTTGTTTGAGAATGACTGAGATGAGTGACTAGAAACTAATAGACTAGTAACTAGAAAGGGAATACAATCTGCTAATGACCAGAAACAGATTCTCCTGTTGGCTTCCCTTCCATTAGTGTCTCTGTATCTGCTCTATTGGCTCATGTCATCCTGCAAAGGAGCAACTGAGCATTCACCCCCTCTCTGTTCTGAAAGAGTCCTAATTAATTTCAGTGATTCTGTCTGTCAATGAGTTCACTAAGCCAGTCTTCATTCTCTCTTTAAGCCTGATGATCATATAACCATGTTGCTACATCTATACATTATCTTTGAATTTCGGACATTTCAGTTGAATAAGCAATTCAGCTATAAAACAAGCGGAATAATTCCCAGATCTCCAACATTACAAGCGACCAATAGTAAAGAGGTCAAAGGTCAGAGGTCATAACAACTGCACAACATACATCTCTTCCTTTGACCCTAGAATAATCATGCATGATAGAGAACTGCTATGGAAGGAAATAAGAGCTGGGGAGAAAAGGCTGATGGTCATTATTTTTGTAACGCACTCCATTCTTATGTTAATCTTCAACACAATAATGTCACAATGAAAATCCTCCTCCTTATCCACAAAAACAAGCCAAGCATTGCGTGTTTGCTGTTTATTACTGCTATCTTTTATCTCTCTTACCCAGTGAATTGCGTTTCAGTGGAGAGCTTTAGTGTCCCATGACTAAGTGCAGGCTTTTCCACCCTGACAAGAATAAAACAGTGGGGCACCCCGGGAGATCACCGAGTAGAGCGCGTGCCATTTGGGGCTCAGTCCTTCCCGCAGCGACCCGGGTTCGTATCCAGCCCGCGGCCATTTGCTGCATGTCCTCCCCTCCCTCTCTCCCATGCCTTCCTGTCTCTCTCTCACTGTCTCACTATCAATAAAGCATAAAATGCCATAAAATTAATCTTTTTTAAAAAAGGAATCACTGAATATTTGTCATTTTTTGATATGAAAATTGTCAAATTTAAAGACAAAATGTTGCCTAAAATTTCTGTATCTGAAATTTAAACTCAAAAACCTTTATCTTACCTCTGAGACCACCCATACTATAAATCTATACAGTCACAGGACTAGATGGCATTTTGAAGAAAATCACCAACAGTAAAAAAAAACTAAAAAACCCAGGGCAGCTTTCCCTGCAGCCAGTGTGACAATCGATCCACTCTTTTAAGTTAGCCAATGAGAATGGAGCATTTGCAGCAAATGCACCAGCAAACACCTGTATTGACGATGTTTGCGTCCCTTGGAGATCGTAATTACATCATATGGACTAAGGTCTATCTAAAGTCAAACACTGTCAATCAAAATCTGCTTGAGCTTTTTAGTCAGCAGGTACAGGTATATAGATGTAGTATTGTAAAAAACAAAGTTAATCCACCAGTGCTTTTGTTGGCATTACTGTTTTGCTGATATGCAGCTATTTCTTCATGTGTTCTTTACTGGTATGAATACCAGAGAAGGTCAATTACACCAAAGAGTGTAGACAAGTCTGTCATAGCTAAAGTTATAGGGAGTGGAATCAGATTTGTTTAAACTCTCCTGCCATCAAAATCTCTAAGTCTGGCAGGATGACAGGTTACCAAAACTCTGTCCAATAAACAAGCTAGTTGTGAGTAGCCCATGTAACTTTTGCTTACAAGCCCTGGTTCACTCGCATTAAAGTGTTTAATAAGCAGATTCGCTTATGTTGTGCAGTTACAAAGTTTATCTAAATGAAGAGAGAGAACCTCCAGGAAAGGAATGATCAAGGCAAACAAACTCACCTCTGGTTCCACCTTGGTGGGCCGAAGGATAAAGAGCTGCAGAGCTGTGTGGGAATACAGTGAATCAACTTAGCATAAGCTTACGAGATGCTAATGAATAGATTAGTATTTTGTCTTTGCTTTCATAAATTTCATAAATCCGATTCAGGCATTATGCCAAATGATGTTAAGCATGCAGAACAATGGAATGAATTAAAGAATTTGGCATAGTTACAGTCTTTTCATCATGCCTGACAGGAATTATTAATGAAAAAATTTGATTTGACACATTTGAAATATGAGGAGAAAACAGATCTTTAAGGTATGTCATGCAAAAACCTTGTATCTCCAATTTCATGCATAAAATAAACAAAATTTCAAACTGACAACAATATATTTTTCAGTTTATACAATGGGTGTTGAATGGGTGTCCTGGGATCTGATTCATAATAAGCGCACATGACATGAATGACCATGCGGGTCAGGTGAACAGCAGAACTGGAATGACAAGGTTTCCCTTCTCCGGCAGCCATTCTAAGTTTAGATGTGTGAAAGAATGGATTTGTACCTCCATCGAACACAGCCAGAAAAGCCAGAATAAGGAACGGGGCGGTCTTCCCAACGAACTCGTACATCACGCTGCCGAATGGAGGGCCAACTGTGGAGGACAGACTGGGTAGTCAGTGTTAGAGTGAAGAGTTCAACTTTACTAGACAAGGTATACTTCAAATTGCTCACATACACAAACACATGGCTGCATTGATGAATAGCAAAGATTCTTTCATGGTGTTCTCCATGGCAACCAAAGATGAAGTGGCAAAGGTATGACGCTGTTCCATTCCTGTTTTGGTACTAGTTCACTCCACCTGGATAAAGGATTCCTTCGGTGATGGTGAAAGCAAGGCTCCATTATGTGACTGCTATCATCCATGATCGCAAATGTTTGTGTTGAAACATTCCACGACTACAATTCCATTTCATTCCAGACATTTCCATGACACCTACTGCAATACCCATAAGCCAACTCCTGACCAATCACACGATCAAAGCAGCTCTTACACTTTTACACTCACATCTGTTGCAGCCCTAACTTGTGTTTTCGGCTGATATCTTGGGTGTACTTACAAAATCTTGCCTAACACAGCTTGAAATGACTCTCTTATGGTCCTACTGTCTTTTCAATTGAAGTACATGCCGCATGTCTTTTTCTGTCATACATTTCAGACAATGTCCTCAGAAGGTTGGTGTGGTGGCTCAACAAAGACAACAATGGAAATCTTGGATTATCAGACTTGGCTTTATGTATCAAATCTGGTTATGTTGGCTTCTCTTGGTTTTTCTATACACACCTAGTACTCCCAACGCCAGACCTCCCAAGGCGATCCCAATGGCATGGCCTCTCTCCTCATCATCTGTGTACACACTGGCGAGCATTCCCATCCCTGAAACACACAGACAGAATAGTTTTGGTTTTTTTAAAGATTTATTTTTGGCATTTTCATGCTTTATTGACAGACATACAGTGAAAGAGAGACAAGACGGTATGGGAGAGAGAGAGGAAGACATGCAGCAAATGACAACGGGTCGGACTCGAACCCGGGTCGCTGCGGGAAGGACCGAGCCCTATGGCATGCGCTCCACTCGGTGAGCCACAGACAGAATAGTTGAAGGAATATGAACACCACTGACTCCCGTGTTGAACATCAGCCTCGCTAGGAGACATGCAGCGCTGGCTTCACAGCAATCTAATTTGTGTATTGAGGGCAGCACCTCTGTCAAGACCGATTTGTCAGTGTTTGAGTTTGGAACACAAGAAACAGTGAAGAACCCGCTATGAGGGTACTGTTACTTACAAATTAGGTTGTACTTTAAATATTGATTTATTATTCATATACAGTACATAAGGTAAGTTAAACATATGTTAGATGAACTGTAACAAGTTATGACATATGGCCTTGGCTGCTACACCAGGAAGCAACAACTGGCTCACTGCTATATGGGCCTCTGGAAGCATTGCCAAAAAAGGGAGCATTCACTCAACAATAAACAACTCAAATTGCAAAAAGGCTGGTTCAAAGGTCTAAATACATTAAAGGATGTTTTTCCATAATCACCTGGAGGGCTTATTTTTGAGTTAGTAAAATACACGTAAATGCAGTTTTGAGAATAGAATAGAACTTTTCACAACATCAAGGATGTAGTGGAGGGTAAACCCAACTAAACACAGTGAATCTTTTTATTTGCAGAATAGACTTTACTTTCATGGACTCTGCAAGAGCCTCCAGCTCAACATAGTCGCTCCCTCTGTGTGTTTTTGTTTGTCTGTCTGTGCTGTTTTTCCCACCCACCTGTCACCTGTTTATCCTGATTCCCGCCAACCTGCCTGCTCCGCCTTCCTGCACATCTCCTGCACATCTTGTTATCCAATCACCTGCCTACCAGTTTTACCACACACCTGTTCCTAGTTTCCTCATTAGTCTCAGTGATATATATACCTGTCTTTGTACACCAGTTCTCTACCAGAACGTCATTTGTGTTTTACCAGATACGTATCCCACCTGTTTAAGATTAAGGTTAAGATTAAACCAGACAAGCAAGCTTGTCTTTATTCTGTCACACAACACTTGCATGCAGCGACCACACACACATGCTGACGGTGGTCGGTGAAATTCAGTCTCTGCATTTGACCCATCCAAGGCATGTCCTTCCTCCGGGGGGGCAGCCAGGAGCAGTGGGCAGCTTATCTTAGCACCCGGGGACCAACTTCAGTCTTTGTCGTCGCTGGTCAGGCCATGATCTTCTGATTGTTTTTAATGGGGGTCCTTACCGATGTTATATGGAGGAAACCCTAGGTGAGCACGGAGAGAACATGCAAACTCCACACAGAAAGGCCCTTTTTCACGAGATAGCCCATCTGGGCACTAGGCACCCCAGTGCCAACGGCGACCCAGGCGGGAATTGAACCCAGGACCTTCTTGCTGTGAGGCAACAGTGCAACCACCGTGCCACCAGTTTAGTTCTGTTCCTGCCCGTTATGATCTCTGCCTACAAGTTTGGTTTGGCTGTTGGCATCATGATTCTGTACCTTTGCCTGTTTGGACTGACTTTTGGATTTGACCTTTGGAACGGATTGTATAACGAGCTGCCTAATCCTCCAAGTGAAGTTGCTGTTCTAACTCATCTCATACCTGTAATACTAGATCGGAAGAGCA
>OMOV01112939.1:0-10549 GCA_900312565.1 Beryx splendens | reverse complement strand
ACTATCCTGGCACTATCTGGGTCCAGATGCAGTACATCCCAACCTGGTGCTCTGGTGCAAATAATCAGTGATGTAATTTGCACCTGAGTACCAGGTTGGGATGTACTGCATCTGGACCCAGATAGTGCCAGGATAGTTGTCAGTCAACTTTCAGAGTTTTATGTGTTAAACTTTCTGGCACTCATTACTGTGTGCCAACCCATTTGGCAAGTAAGGTTAACAAACCATAGAATGTAGGCCTCTTTTATTCCTGTCCCATGACTAACTGGTGACATTTTGATACAGTTTATTGCAGGATAATGTTGCCCCACACAGGGATGGGCACAGAGAATGTTGCTTATGTGTCACACCTTGTTACTCTTAATTATAAGACTGAACAGGACAACCAGTTTGGAGTTGGATGATTAGATGCAGGAGAACTAGCCCAAGGCCCATATTTGTTGGCAAGGTCTCTCTCTTTAAATTAGGATTAGATAAACATGAAATACCGGTTAAATAAATAAATAAATAACAGGTCAGTCACAGGCTTCTCTTGAAAGATTCTTGAAAGTTTGTGGATTTGAGAAGGATAAAGCGAGGCCGTAAAAAAAAAAAAAACGTTTTCAATGAATGTAAGGCCTTGAAAGTGATTTTTTTTTAAAGAAAAGTATAGCATGCAAATCCATCAGGTCTCAGGTCTGACTGTCGTTGCATGAACTTTTAACATCCTGAGGAAAAGCCCTGTGATGCAGATTTGTGTTGATATAGCAGTAGTTTGGAAGTGAACTACACATGATTTGTTGACAAGAATGAAACTTTAGGCCTGTATGATGTCTAATTTTGACCAGTACCATGTCTTACTCCAAAACATGGCAATTCTGATTGGATTTAACCAAGCAATACACTGTGAAATACACTGAAAGTCATTGAAAAGTCCTGAATGTTATGTGCAAGTGAGTGTGGGAACCCTGCTATGATCACTGGCCAATTATTTCATTTGCTGTAATTGGAAAGAACCTAAGATGCCCCCCAGGCAGACGACTTGGACGGATGAACTTCCTGATGCCAAACTGCTACTGAAACCTCTTGCAATCTCTCAACAACAGTTTATGATGTTCAAATGTAAATTCTCCTGCATTTCAATGGTGAAACCGCAGAATAGCTCAATCCAGGCTATTTAGAGCGGAGCAGGTTTTTAGGCATGGTGACAAATCTTAGGTCTTAATTCTAGTGGGGCTCCTAAGAAATCCTTAAGCTGTTGGTGAGCTCCATCTAATGGTTGTATCTGTCAGTGTTTATTGTAAGTGTCCTCCAGACGGCCATACAGTAGAGTTTATCTCAATTTACAATTACTACTCACTTTCTGTCTCAATATCTGATAATAGACTTTTGTCAATTACATACACAACTGTTTAATTCAACTATTTCCCCAATGGAGTCTGCAGAAAATATCAAGGAAAGAGATATTTGTTCTGTCATTTGTCATTTATTAAACAGCCCATCAATCACAGCACAGATACAGGTAAAAAGAAGAGAAGCAGTGCAGGAAGCGGTGATGAGTTTAGGAGTTCACTGTCTGTGTCAGCTCAGGAGAATCGACTCCTGGTCATCATCCATTGACTCTTGCTCCTCTCTCTTGAACTCAAGCCCAGGTTTCCCCCAGGTACATCAAGTAGTGTCAGTTTTTTTTAATGACACCTAAAAAAAATCACAGACTAAAATGGAGCAGGGGCCATTCTTGTGTCTGTGATTGCAGTCTTGCGACATTAAGCTGTGCTAGCAGGTTTCACAGGTTAGATAAGGCTCTGCAGGAGGAAAACATCACAAAAAGTCCCTTATCGCATTACATAAAGTACAACATTCTTTGAAAGGCAGGAATTTCGCACCATGGCAAAAGAAGAACTTGAAGAACTTCAACAATTAAAATACTGTACAAGGTTTGGAAAAGAAAATTTGCTTGAAAATGCATGGGAACGGTATGATTTTGCTCAAGATAAAATGCAAGAATATTTGATTTTAGGCCAACTGTCTTTTGACAATCTTACCATCAGTGCTTCAGATTCACCATAAGGCATTGGTATTAATATAATATAATATCATCTTCATCATAATAATAATATCAACAGACGGATCCTCCATATTCAATACAGCCCAAAATCAGCAAAACAAGAAAATACACAGCAGAAAAGTGGCTTTATGTCAAAATCTACATTTTGATGAGGGTCAAATGTGAATACAACCAACTCACATGTGCTGCAGTTCTGTAGCATACAGCAGAGACCCTGGACAGGCACCAACAGGGCTAGGCCCAGGCAATGTTGCACATAATATGGTCAGTGTTACGGCCATGTTTTTATGCAATCATATTTTACACGTTTAAGTCCAAATGGAAATAAGGCATTTAGAAGGACATAAAGACAGTTACCACATCTTCAGCTGTAACTAACCTTAAACAGGTAGCGAAGGCAGGAGCATATTGTAGCATAACATACACTGTATTAACGTCATGGTTGAAGACGGCGGCGACAGTGCCTTCTCAGTGGGTGGGAATAACATAGAAACCCGTGACAAATACCAACTTTTTACAGGTTTTGCTTTGCTTCCAGCTGAGCCGTCGCTGTGTTGAGACCTGACACCGAGGCTGGTGTCTCTCAGTCCAGATGTAGTGCAGCAGGTTGGTTTCAGTGGCGGCCTCTCAGGGGGAAACGGCTCAGTACGCCAGGTACTTGAGCTCGGAGTAGACGAGGGGAAACATGACTGTGCAGGCTCGGTACAGGATGGCTCCGCTCTTGAACAAGGCCCGGGGTTTGGTGCTCCAGGACTCGGCCTTGAAGGTGAAGTAGATGGCATACAGCGCCACGGCGAAGAAGTGTCCGATGAGGGTCATGGGCTTGGGCGACAACCTGGTAATAAATCACGAAGCTGTTCATTCGTTTATCAATTACGCGTTGATGTTTTGATCTAAACTTGTATTTAATGCAAGACCATGCTTTCGAACCACATGCATTGCATTATCACAAGGTATTAAAAATCCTCCAGTGGGAATAAAGGGGAGAGAAGTGACCTTTTTACTATGCATCATTATCAAGGACATTGCTTTGTCATGCTTACACAGAGAGAAGTCCAATAGGCCCGGCAATGCACTGTCCCCCGAGCTTGAAGTACTGGAAACAGGCTTTTCTGAGCTCATGAAGAGAGTCTGGTTGACACAAAACAGACACATGGACAATATAAGACTCAAAATGAGCAAAATGCATCATTTGACATGATTTACCAAATTATCTGCTTGTCAGATTTCTTTGAAAACTGCTGAAAATATCCTCTATTGTCCATTTATTTACACATCCTGGGTCAATTAGACAAAGATAGAATAGAAGTTGCTTTGGTAATAAAAGTACCAACATGCCAGCAAACAAGTTAAGACCCACTGTCATTGTACTGCATGTGTTATTCGACTGAAACAACAGGACGAGACTCACTGTCGGTGGCGGCGAACAGCTCGTACAGGGCCTGGGCCAACACATTCACCACGAAGGAATGTGATGACTTGCGTTCCCAGTGGAATTTTTTCTTTGCCTATTGAGAAAGAAGAAAAAAAAGCTCGGTGTAATATCACACACTGGTCCGCAGTCTGTCACCTAGAGCATAGGGGGATAACGGGACGAGGCAAATGCGATGCAGCGCAGGCCCCAAATATATCTTCCACTTGCTGCCGTGCACAAGCCGCTGCCACATTCCAGCTGAATCAGTGGACCTGCCTGCAGGCTCCGTTCACTACGACGCAGCACTGTCTGATGTTATTTCGTTCATATTTTATTTTATAGACTAGAGGATGGTAAAAAGGGATGTAAAACAAGCCCCATTTCATGCTAATTACCTCCAGCTCTGACATGCTGTATGAAAAAAACAAGTTCAAAGTGTTGTCAACACAAAATACCAGGTCAGCTTGACTGATTCTGCATGAGATCGACTGATATATCAGTTTGCCAGTATATCGAGCTGATATTGACCTTTTATTAAAAATCGGATGTCAGCCGGTCAGTGTTGCTTTGATATGATGGATATGATGGATATGAGCAATGAGATACCCATTGATTACATGTTTATTGTAGAATTAAACAATAGGTTGTCTATGGGAAGCCCTTAACCTGAATTCATTTTAATTCAACATTTTGACTGGACTCCACACAAGTATGCATGAATATGTTACTGTGGTTGTTGTTGTTTTCATCATCATCATCCTGTGTTCCAATGGAGAGTTTTATGTCCTGTGGTCTAAATGCTGTTTCAGAGGCTTTTCCACCCTGCCAGCAATACTGAATACTTGCATGTAAATGTCCGTATTGAATATCAACGCAGAACATCAGTCCAAAACCTTAGCTGTGTTTACCTGCAGCATGGCGGAGTCGTCACACAGGTCTGGGATGTTCTTCAGCAGACTCCTCCAGATGCGAACGTCGTTCAGAGCCACACTCATCCCTCCTCCTGTCAGTGGGTGCCTCATGTTGTAGGCGTCGCCCAGGAGCAGCACTCCTGCAAATGACAAAATGCATCACAGGTATGAATGATAGAATGGCTTTTTTCCCTCTCAGCACTCTGTGAGTCGGCAGTTATCATAGTCATTATGTGGGGGATGAATTTTGGTGTTTTTTATGTTGTATTTTGGTGGGTCTTGCTTGTTTATGACAGTCAAGATCTGTGGGATTGTGGACAGTTTGGGTATATCATCGCTCATCTCATCACATCAACACTACTCACTAGTGTCACAACACAACACTTTGCCCCCACAAAGCAGGTGTTTTAAGTGGTTATATATCGTCACTGTCTGGTGAAAACAAAGAGCATGTAATCCTTCAACTGAAGTGTAAATATGAACATCACCAAAATTGGAGCTATGAGGCTTTCACATGACAACAGCAATATATATGTTTTGTTTTGGAGGTTTTTTTCTGTCTCCAAGCGCTCACTACTGTGGTGTTCCTGCACTGCACTTCCCAGAGATCACCTGTCAATCAACTACCCAGTTCTTCTTCTATTTATTCCAAACAAACCAGAAACGGGAAACGCATCATTTCCTGTGCGCCAGAGGATTTTTCTCAGGAAAGACTTAACAGACACTGAGTTAAGAGCAGCAAATGTAACAGCTTTCATGATCTGGCTATAGGTTGAATAACTACTGTGTTATATCAGTGATAGATGGTAGCAAAACAGATATTTATGTGTATGAAAATATCGCAGACTACTACTTTAAGGGCGAGGATCAACGTCCTAATTGCATCTTACGCTGTACACACACACTGAGATCAGTTCAATAGATTCCCTTTGGCCATCTATTGACTCTCCAACAGCACGGCGGTCAATAACGCTTCAGTACCTGGCTTGTTGACCGGAGAGGGAGGCAGGAAGCTGGCAGGCATGGACCTGAGTCGATCGTTCTGCAGCGCCACCATGAAAGGCTCCTTCAAATGTTCTGAGAGAGAGAGAGGGAGACCACAGGCAGTCAGTCAGTCAGCCGGCTGTGTGGATACATATCCAAAGGTGCATGCTGGGCACACGCACAAAAAAAAGCCTTTTTTTTGGTCTCTGAATGTACATTTACTGATGTATCAATGTGACTGACTCCGGCATTTCAGCAGGACCTCTGTAAAGTTTACGGGCTTTGATACTGTGGCTTTGATATTTTAGATGAATAGCCAAGCACACCATGAATGTCAAATCCTTCAACTGGCAAACTCCTGGCCCATACATGCACAATTGTACAGCAGCAATCTGCAAATCTTCCTCCCACAAATTACCCGTCTACCAACGGTGATCATTTCTCACTATTCAGGTCAAAGGTTAGCTTTCCTTGCAGATGATCATAAGGCAAGGCAATGCAGCTTTCTTTGTATAGCACATCTCATACACTGAGGCAATTCAAAGTGATTTACAGAGCAATAAAAAATACAGTAAAGGTAAAAAGTTCATAACATTGAAGGAGATCAGAAATGTATTTTGGTCCTAAAACATTAAGTGCTTTATAAACATGCAACAGAATTTTAAACTCAATTCTTTGGCACACAGGAAGCCAGTGCAGTGATCTCAGCACTGGAGTGATGTGGTCCATGTTCTTAGTCCTGGTTCAAACCCTGGCAGCAGCTTTCTGGATGAGCTGCAGTTGTCTAATAGCCTTTTTAGAGAGACCTGTAAAGACACTGCTACAGTAGTCAAGCCTACTAAAAATAAATGCATGAACAAGTTTTTCAAGGTCCTGCTTGGACATGAATTCTTGAATTCTTGCAATATTTTTAAGTAGGCAGATTTTGTAATTGTCTTGATGTGGCTGTTGAAGTTTAGGTCAGAGTCCATAGCTACACCAGATTTCTGACTTGGTTTCTAGTCTCCAGTGAGAGGGATTCAAGGTAAGCAGTGAATTTAAGTATCTCCTCTCGCCACCAAAAACAATTATTTCCGTTTTATCTTTATTTAGTTGCAGAAAATTGTGGCACATCCAGTCACTGATTGGTTCAATGCACTTATTTAGTGAGTCTATTGGACCATAGTCAGCAGTTGATAAAGCTATGTAGATCTGTGTGTCGTCTGCGTAATATTATAGGAAATACTGTTGTTTTGCATCATTTGAGCTAGTGGCAGCATGTAGAGATTGAACAGAAGAGGCCCAAGGATCGACCCCTGGGGAACTCCACATGCCATTTTTGTTTGCTCAGATATGCAGTTACCAATAGATACTAGAAGTAGTCTCTGTCTTGTAAGTAAGATTTAACACAGTTTAGGACTGTGCCAGACAGCCCTACCCGTTTTTCCAGTCTGCCTACCAGTATGTCATGGTCTACTGGATCAAATGCAGCACTATGGTCCAATAAAACTAGAACTGAGATTTTTCCGCAGTCCGTATTAAAACAAATGTCATTTAAAACCTTCACTAGAGCGGTCTCAGTGCTGTGGTGGGACCGAAACCCCGATTGGAAGACATCAAGAGTATTGCTGGAGGTTAGGAAATTGTTAAATTGTAGGAAGACAACCTTTTCAATTATTTTACTTAGAAACGGCAGATTCAATATGGGCCTGTAATTAGTAATTATTGATGCATCAAGGTTATTCTTTTTCAGAAGAGGCTTAATAACTGCAGTTTTCAAGGCCTTAGGGAAATCACCTGATAAAAGGGAACAGTTGACTATCTGCAGTAAATCTGCTGCAATACAATCAAAAACATTCTTAAAAAGGTTTGTCAGTAGACTATCAAGGCAGCAGGCAGAAGGCTTTGGATGCAACACCACTTCTTCTAATGTTTTGTAATCAACTGGATTAAACTGACATGTTAGCTAGATTTGTTTTGTGTAAATGCAAAGGTGACACAGAAATTGTACTTGAAATGGAGGAGCTGACTGCTTGTCTAATCTTCTGAATCTTTTCAGTAAAAAAAGAGGCGAAGTCATTACAAGACTGAGTGGAGAGCAGTGCAGGGGCTACTTTCACTTGGGGGTTAGTCAGTCTATCAACAGTGGAGAATAAGACACATGCATTATTAATATTTTTGTTGATAAAGTCAGAAAAAAATGATTGTCTAGCTCTCTTCAATTCCAAACTGTAGATGTGTAGTTTTTCTTTGTAAATGTTGTGAATGTCTTCGTAAGAATAAAACCAACCAGAGTTTTCCTATTTTGTCTCTTGGATTTTCAAGATAAAGTGAGATCTGTATCTTTTCTTTTACCTGGTAGCTGCGGGTGTATTTTCTCAGCCATGTACTCGGTGAGGTTGCGTGGCATCTCGCCCCGGATGTCCACCAGCACTCTGGTGTGTGTGGAGGAGATCTGGTAGATGAGCACTGGGCTGGGAGCGGCCAGCACCAGCTCTGCATGGTGCTCTTTGAACTGGGGACAGTCCTGGGAGAAAATAGGGTTAGTGGAGAGGTAGGTATAAGCACCGTCGCCCTACTTCTAGCTTTGTCTACATAGTGATTTATTGGACTGAAGACATTTTATTGCAGTCTGAAATTCATCATCTGAACTGATGGGTTCAAGGTCTGACAGCGTGTGAGACCGAAACATGAGTTTTAGAGGGGTAAGGCTGCAAAATGTGTTTGCTTTTGTACAGTTTGCACTATAGTAAAGCAGGCTTGTATTTTAAAGTATAAGAAAGTTCCAAAATGTTTATTTTCCATCAAAAGTGATTCATCAAGAATATATTTGATTTGCCAAATCAAGTATCTCTAAATGAAACTAATAGGGAATATTTTGAAAATGCAGTGCTAGACTACTGAGGTTTTTATAGTCATCGTCTGCATTTGTTTTAACAATTTTCAGTTATTTCAGTGTGGTGACTGCAGTCTGATATCATCTGGCAGCAGTGAAGTGAACTGCACAGTGTTGATCTGTGCGTGAAGCAATTTGATAGAGCAAAACACAGCTGTACCTTCATGAGGCATCCAACAAAGTGAGAGGAGATGTGAGCCTTCCCAGAACCAAGACTTTTTCTGAATTTGGAGAAACAGCCATCAGCCACCACAGTCAGCCCTGCATGGATGTCCTACAGGACACACAGTCAGACAGTCAGCAACTCTATAGCAGCTATTTGGTTCACCAGCCACATTATGTACTTTCTGTGGTGTAGCTCAGCTGCTACAATCAAGTCTTTCTTTCCAGAAGGTGGGGGAAAGAAAATTGGAAAGGTACTTGGTTCCATTATTCGAAGATTTCTGTTTTAGTGTTTGTACATGTTATTGAACTTGTACCAAAGAGTTCCCTCTGCTCACCTTGATGTCTCCAGTTTCCTTATCCTTGTACTGGACTCCAGTCACACAGCCGTCCTCCTCCTGCAAACTGGTCACGGTGCCTTCTACGAATGTGACACTGGGGGGGGGGCAATGCACCAGTTAGAAACATCAAATGCCAGTACAGACAAGGATAAACAGACAGGAAAAGAATACTAAAAAGAAAACAAATAAATGTCCATTTGATGTCCACATGGTCACTTTTAGATGCAGGCCTTTACAAACCATTAAATACATATCTTAAAATGTGGGATGACCCTTAGTCTATCACCGATCGTTGTATTCACTGATCAGTTTATTCACCGATCAATGCATTCATCATTGAGTTGCTCCCTTCTGAATGAACATTAGTTCTAATAGACTGCCTGAAAGCTGAAAGCTGTTAAACAGTGTGTGATAACAGCTTTTGCATCTCATTATGACTTATGGTGACATGAAGGTCATCAGATTACCTAGGTTATATATGAGTAAGGAAACATGCCTTCCATCTGGATTCGTTCATAGCAGAGGGCCTTATCAAATGTCTGTTGAGGACACATTCAGATCAAACTCTGAACAAAACTCTCTGTAGTATGTCCAGCATGCCATGATACTGGTTAATGTGTGTTTTCAAGATCAAAGGTCATGAGTAGGGTTTAGATTTCATTTGAGCAAAAATGATACCCATGAGTGCTACTAAATAATATACACTTCTGTTTCACTTCTGTACCAACAATACTTCAGTTGGGACAGGAGATAAAAGATGAAGTAATGCTTCTAAGTTTCACTACTCATGCAGTTACTGTTATTTTTCTATTCTGATTTCATCCCATTAATCACCATGTTTCCCACTCCCCTCAGATACCTGACCGCGCGTAACAGCTTGACTCACTTGGGCTCGGCGAGCGCGGCTCTCCTCAGGCCCATGATGAATCGCCCGTGATGGAAAGCCCGTCCACACTGGATGCTCCGGTCCTCCTGGGGGTAGGGGATCTCCACCTCTGTGCTGCTCTCTATGTCGTGGATCACGTAGCCGTTCACCACATGGGCGTCCAGACCCTCCACCGAACCTGAGGGTGAGCACAGGCAGCGGCGTACAGTTTCACAGCACACATCCATTATTCATTCAGTCTAGTCCTGTTTACACGCTCGTCAGAAACACACAGTCAGAAACACACGGTCACCCAGACCCTAAAGGAATCTTTAGGGTCTGGCTGACTTTTCTGATTGTGTGGCCCTTACAACCCATTTAACACTAGAGAGACCAAAGGATTGGGGGGAGAAGGCCCAATAGCCATCAATTGCAAGGGTTCTGTTTCCAGGTAGGATTCAGAAAGTCTTTACAACACTGGCTTGTACAGAAGGTGGAGCTAGGAAAAGTCATTTTAAAAGCTGAGATATTTCAATGCTAAATTCAAAACAGCAGTCAGGTGACTGCAGCCTGGCCTTTCTAGTGTTAAAACTCATTATATTCCTGATAAAAAAGAAGAGAAACAAGAGAAATTTGAGGATACTGTACAAACATCACAGCAAAATAATAAATGCCTATAGGAATATTATAGTGACATAAAAGGATTTAAAAAGTCTATGCAATGATCATTATGAGCCACAGACACACTATAACTCCCTACAGGAATATTCTGGTGATTTTTCATTAAGAATGATTTTAAAAAGCACAAATGAGACAAACAGTTTCCAGGGCCCCTGTCACTGACCTTGCAGCCCCAGCTCATTGAGGGCCTTGTACCCCCCAGGCTGCAGCAGCTCCCCCACGATCCTGTCCGGCTCCCTCAGGTCCCTCTCCACCACGGTGACCCTCCG
>OMOV01112937.1:0-16655 GCA_900312565.1 Beryx splendens | reverse complement strand
ATAGAGAGAGTGTATGTGAGCGTGAGGTTGTTGTCTTTCTTTTTCTCTCTCTCTCTCTCTCTTTGTCTCTCTCTCTCTCTCTCTCTCTCTCTCTCTCTCTCTCTCTCTCTCTCTCTCTCTCTCTCTCTCTCTCTCTCTCTCTCGGAAGTAACTAATACTGTAACATTTACTCAGGTTACTGTAATCTACTTGTACTTTTTGAGTATTTTCAGTCAGTAATTTTACTTTTACTTAAGAAGAAGAAGTGTACTACATTTTAAATCACATCAGTTACAGAGTACAGATTTAGTGGCTCTCTGTGCAGTAACTGGAGCAATTTTGAAGCAAATTGCAGAGGCATTCACAGTGAATCGTCAAAGAAGAGAAAAGTAATCTGTCTAATTTGTTTTTGCGCTTCATTTTGTAGTTTCTATCTTTTACAATTAAAAGAATCTAGTTTGAACTCTGTCCTGCCATGTTAGAATTGCATGGGATAGATCAGATCTAAAAAAATTATATTTTCTAAAAAGTAAAGTAATAACTTTAACTCTGATTACATATTAAATTAGATACTTTTTACTTTTACTGAAGTAGATTTTTACACCAGTGCTTTAACTTCTTACTACTTTAGTAAAATAGCAGCAAAGTAACAATAGTTCTACTTGAGGAGGACTTTAGTACTCTTTCCACCACTGTTCTCAATCATATTTCACTTCCTGCCTCACCTTTCCTTCACTCTCAATCTCATTTTTGTGTAATGATGTGATTCTATGATTCTTAAGTTTTCTTTATATTCGACTGAATATCACATGTTCAAATATGAATAAACATTTTACAGTTTTCTTTCTGGAGGGTTAAAGTGTTCCTTAATACAGTTTAAACTTTTGTTCCTTAATGATCAAACTCAGATCTTGCATGGATGCACACAGATTCATCATTCTCTAAAGTGCCAACAGAGGTAACATCTGTCTGTTGTTGGCATGGCAACTTTAGTCTTCACCTTGCCCTTTACCTGCTGAGAAGATTAATTCACCTTCAATATTTAACCACGTTGTTCCTCCTTTTCCCAACGGGTCTCTCATGTATAATTTAAGAAGAGTTTGCAAAGTCATGAGGGATGCTATTTAGTTGTTGTCTGTTTGTTGTACATTGCTTGCTTGGGCGAAAACCGAGACCTTGCATGACATGCCTCTTTATTCTCTTCCACAGCTAACTCTGTTGTTAGGTCTTTGTTTCCATACTAAAAGCCAGATAATTCAATCTGTGCATGTTTGTCCGTTAATAGGTTGTAAGCTGAACAGGAAACACACTGTAACAATATACTGGTGCAGTAAATAAACAAATCACAGAGTGACATGCAAGACTTAATATGGATGTTCAAGATCAAAGTAATCCAGCGCACACCAGGAGTGTTCAAATCGACTTTTTAGTTTAATTCATACAAAATTTTGTGGCGAACAACGCCCCAAACTAAAAAGTCGATTTGAACACTCCTGGTGTGCGCTGGATTACTTTTATCTTGAATGTTGTATTGTTCCTGCTCTAGCTGCACCCTGGAGGAGTAGCACGGCTGTGCAGGGCACCCATAGATTCTCTTAATACGGATGTGTTTGTGTGTTCTGTATCTGATTAACGTTAATTGAGGGATTTTATCTCATTATGTTCCATTTTAAAAAGACTCAATGAAATGCCTTATTCAATAGTTCAAAAATGATGCTATTCTCATGATTCTCATGATGTTAGTTCTTGAAGGCCAAGGCCTTAAAAGAGCAAATAACTTGGTGTCACATTTTTCAAATGCCAGATATCTCATTTTTGAGCTCTTCAATTTGTCTTTAGATTTGAGAAAAACATTACAATGTGCCTGTGCATTGTTGATACCCCAGACGCTTTTCAAATGGACAACTTGCAATTCCTTGTATAATTTATATCTTTTGCAGGTCCTGATCCTCCTTTTTGCAGAAATGCATATTTTGAGTGGAACAGACTTGACTAAGATGCAACTGTCCGCTGCATCATAAGTCCGACCCCCAAACTCGGGAAAATGACTTTGTCTCACAAAAGCCCTTGACTTACAGCAGAGATGCTTGGTAATTGCATCTGTCCTCTTCTCATTTTCTAATCTCTGTAGCCAAAGTGAGAGGAAATGGACACTGTTAGCATTGCCCTCAGTGCCTGTCTCCTCTGCATGATGCTAAAACAAGTACTTTATTTGCAAAAGAGAGGGATGCAAGTGTGCAATTACCACTGGCCCTCTTATTTCCCCGTGTTCCAAAAGATCAAAACAGCAATTAGATGAGGAAAATATAGCCTAGAAAAACCAGCTTTTTCAAACTTCACTCCTGTGGGACTAAACTTACCTCCTTTATTATTAGCAGAACTCTGTTAAGGACTTAACAGTCAAACCATGACTTTGGGGCGCCCCGGGGCTCACTGTGTAGAGTGCATACCATATAAGGCTCAGTCCTTCCCGCAGCGTCCCGGGTTCGAATCCGGCCCGCGGTCATTTGCTACATGTCCTCCCCTCTCTCTCCCATACCTTCCTGTCTCTCTCACACTATATATCTGTCAAATAAAACATAAAAATGCCCAAAAAGAATCATGACTTTTGTGAGAACCCCCTGCCAAGAGAAAGTTAAGGGCTAAATGTCCCCTTCCACTTAAACATACAGTAATACACAGACTTGATTTTTGAATATCACTGATTCTCGAGACCTGGGATAAAACATGTCCCACAAATGAAAGTGTTGAAAATTATGTTGAAAATAATGAAATTACTTGTAACAGCCCTCCGCAACCTCCATCAGATAGACTTTTAGTTGATTTTAAATAAATGTGCTTATATCTTCTTCAGCCATAGTGTCAATCTATTAAAGCATTTATCTCGACCTCTAAACTTCAAAACATGTTATTTGTGGTTGGAAATTATTATCTTGTATCTTTAATACTAAAGATAAAGTTGCATTAGCTAATCTTGCATAATCTTAAAAGGTTGGTCTAATAAATGAACAAATGTGAATATTCAACATTTAATTGCACATAACTATGGGCAGGAAGGGAGATTCTGAGGCTCTAAATCTGTGTTGGTCAAAATAAATAATATTTTTTTATTATGTGTGCTAGTGTTGACACAAAGCAAGTAATGACATGAAAATATGAATTTTGTGTGAAAATAATGAGGTTGCACTGAAACGCTTGTGTTGACCACTTTGTCTATAAGCAGATCTGATTAGATTCTTTTCAAAATTAAGGATCAATAATATATAAATTTAGATGAAATACTTCTCCTAGTCAGTTTAAGATCCTGTTTCAACTGATAGTTTCCAATAACTATCAGCTGATGTAAATAATGAGATTGATGGCTTTACCAGAGTACACAGGATATGTAGAAGCCTGGAACTGAGCTGAGCTGAGACAGAGGACAGTGTGTGTGTGTGTGTGTGTGTGCCGCGCGTGCGTGTGTGTGTGCGTGCGTCCGTGCGTGTGTGTGTGCGTGTGCACACACTTAGGGAATGATTCGTGTTTAGGTTCCACCCAGGCACGTAATAAGACCTTAAATAAAACTCAAAATATTGGCTTGAATTCTGAATATAAAGTTAAGATATTGATCAGTCTCTACCCATGTCAGACAGCTCTATGACACAATATTTTATTTGTTAATGAGTCGTAGCAAAATAAGCAGACAAGTACATGCATATGTGTTGTTTTTTAGTCCAAGGAGAGAGAAGATACTGTACAGACACTATTGCAAAGATGTGCTTGCTTGAGTAAGTCCCAAAGCATAGGGTCAAAGTCTGAAGCAAGTGTAAAAGGGTGAGTCTCAAGTCCCAATAAAACAGGCAAGGTAAGACAAGGTGTGTAACAGCACGGATCAAGCACAGTGATGAGACAACACAAATTCAGTCAATAGATGACAGCAGACCATGTCTTGAGGGAATGGTCTTATTTAATTAGATTTCCAGAATCTCCTTTTGCTACTTTTTATGTAATAGGTTAAAAATAGCTATTATTAAAACTTATAGCTGCAGTCCCCAGTTCTGATTGATTCCGGTTGAGGCACAATCAAAGCAGCTGTAAAACACCCAATATACTAGGGATGGGCAATCATGTACCATGGATGGCCAAGAGTCTGCAGGTTTTCATTCCAACTAAACACTAGACAAGATAATTTCACTGATTAGCACACACTGAACCAGAGAAGAGTGACTAATCAGTGAAATAACCTTATCCCCACCTCCTGCACCTTAGCAGAGACTGTTAGCTGTGTGTGATTGGTAAACACTCTACGTTGTAGAACATGGTAAAAGAGAAAGTACTTTAACATCTCAGCATGTTTACAAATCAATTTGTCACATTTTATGCCTGGCGTACGTCAAGGCCCACCCGGAGCAGGAACCCATGATGCAGCATGCAGGCAGCAACTCGACCTCATCAGAGGAAGATGACATCTTTGCCAGCATGAAGCAGACCAGTGTTCAGGAGAACCCTAGGCAGATAGATGCCCACCTGGCCAGCACGACTGGATACTCTCAGCCGTTCCCAGCTGTGTGCAAGTTTTCTCTAAAGGTTAGCGGCCCCCTGCCTGCTTTAGCAGCGTGTGAGAGATATTTTAACATAGCAGGACTCATTTTCTGTCTCTAAAGAGCAATACTCGACTCTGGACTGGACCGGTTACAGTTTGTTGGACACATAAAATATCTGTATAGTGTATATACGCAATAGTGTGACATACGCAAAATGTTGGTCACAATTTGCGTATAATTATAATGATGTTTGTTTTCATATGATTTATGCTGTGCAAACCACAGCAATTTCTTACAAAGTCTGCAGTGGCATTTGTACTACCATATGTGTAACAATGTTCGTCACTAGGGGGAGATGTAAGCAACTGGGTGCAGCTGAGAGGAAGAACACCTGAGAACTACTTTGTCTCCTCCTCCATGTGTTTCAGCAGAACAGAGCCAGTGATCACTGAACTAGGAGCCAGCCAGTGTGAGCTGATTGAGCGGAGCTGGGGAATGTTCAGAGAGGAAGATGACCAGTGAAACTGAGGGGAGCCATGCCTAAAGTGGGGCAGCACTTTAATACCAGTACAGCATAGTCACGGTCATGGCCCAGACATTCAGCAAAGGGGATGAAGAAGGTTGTGTCAGTCACATCTGTGCATTTATGGATTCTGACTGTCTGGCAGGTTCTGAAGATGAGGATTTGGGGCAGTTGTTGTATTTAAATTGTTTCTAATGCCATCCTGAGGTCAAAGGCTGATTTTGTTGTATTACCTGTGAGTCCTGAGGTTGTCGAGATGTTAATAATAATAATAATAATAATAATAAAACACTTATCAATAATACCACAGCACCCACTGTAGCATCCCCAGCTAGAACGATGGCCAACTTTCAAACTGACGGTTTATGAAGACATTATTGCCAATACACACAGTTCCTTATTCACGAACACACCGTAAGAGCTGAGTGGGAAAATAAAAAGGGCTGTCATAATACTGCACATTTACATACACAGAAAAACAATAGCCATAAACATTTATAATGCACTGAAACAAAATTAGACAATAAGTATGAAAGTATCTAACGACAGTTAGTGTCCTGCAGTCTGTTTGCTTGCTACATTAAGACATGACGAGACCGGTCCAGGTTCTTATCCATACAACAAAAGCCAGGAAGTGCACACCTGAAAGCTATACCATTTCAATTAGCTAGGCTATCTGTACATTTACTTGATGAATGCAAATAAATAGTCAACCTTAGAAAAATATTAAGCCAATTCTACAAATTACACACAAAATGCAATTATCCACAAGTACATTCACGATGATTTTCATTGGCTTACTTTCATATAAAAGCTGCAAGTATTACCGGCCTCATAGACAATAGACTTAGGCTAAGCCAGCAGTTGAAATGTAGAGCGCTAGCATAACTTTCTCAATACACACTTAAACAAGTGGATACACAAAAAGCTTTTACAAGTGCACACCATTACCGAATTTCTTGTAGCAAACAAAACTCATTCCTTGTTCACTTTCTAACTAGGTGCTAGAGTTTGCATTAAATGAAGGGCGTTTGCACAACCAAAAACTTGAATCATCTTGTGCTTTCAAGCAAAGTAGTGTGGGAAAAAATAACCCAAATCGATGTCAAAAATGAATAGAAAAATAGAAAATGATTAAAACTTATATAAAACCAATACTAGATCAAAGGTAAACATTGCAATTTGACAGTAATTTTAAAGGGTCATTTACACCCACAGAGCTATGAGCGATGTACGTATGAAGAGCGGGAGAGAAAATTGCAGCGATGTTTCAAAAAGGTCAGACAGGGCTTCGGTGAGCTACAGATCATCAGGAGTGTGCTGTGTGTCATTAAACCTGACAACTTCAAAGGCATGCTAATGAACAAGGGAGACGATGGTTGGGGAGCTCAAGGGGCTTCTGTAGTCTTACCTGGGGCACAAGAGTAGCACTGAGCTGTTTCAGGAGCGTATGTGTGTGAAGCAGAACGAGCAGCAGTCACCCAAGCGGTTTCTCTGCAGGCTCTTAAAGGTCATGTTCCTGTCAAAGCAGAGCAGCACTGACAAGAGATACACATCAATACCGTTCAGGAAGTCTATCTGTACTCTGTTTACGAGGAGCTTGGCTGTAAGTGCAATGATATCCACGGGGACCTGAAAACCTTCCTCACAGCCATGTTTCTGATAAAGAATTACTTAAGGAACTCATGAAAAGGACCAGTGATGAGAGTCAAAGGCAGCGTGACTGGGTCAAGTTCCATGCCAGAAGGTCACTTTTGCACACAGTGTGTAGGTAGATGCTCAGTAGAAAAGACCCTTGTGAGCAGCCATAGTGACAGACCACAATAGAACCACTCAGCAGCTCAGTGGAAGAGAAGAACCTGACGAGCTTGGAAGCCTCTGTCAGTCAGTGTCAGCTGTCAGCAATGCATCCATGCTTGTGTCCCATCAGCCAACCATCCTTCGGTTTCTAGACAAGGTAAGGTGTAAGGGTGTCTCACATGCATCAAACGGGGCCTGTGTAATTGAAGTCACTGCTTTGTGTGTGGTGAAGCAGGGCACAGAACAGTGGGGTGCCTGATAAAGGCCAACCACTTGAGCTGGTCTCTGCAGAGGGACTGGCCTCCAGCCAGTGTCCCACCTGCCACCTCAATTCTGGCAACAGCCAATCAAACCAGCCACACCACCAAATCCAAGAAAAACCCAGGGGTATCCCTGTTACGGCCGTGGCCATACTCCCAGAGTTTCCTAGTGTTTCTCTTTCCTTGTGTTTCCCCCTGTCTGTCTCTCTTCATGTTTTGTGTGTATGTCTTGGAGTGGGCGTGGTCTGCCTGTTCTCCTGGCTCAGCTGCCTGTCATCAGCTCATTACAAGTCCGCTCACCTGTTATCCATCATCTCATCAACCACAGTCAACCTCAGTTCTTCATCCACTCTTTGCAAGGTTGTTGTCTACACCACTCGTGGTAACTTTGGCTCATTCAAGGCCAACTGTTCAGAGTTCCTGCAACTCTTCCTTTGTGTTTTCTGTTTCCTCGTGTTTTGCCAGTTTAACCTGTCTCTCCTGTGTTCAGGATTGCCACTCATCTACCATTCGTGCCTGTTTCTCCGCCTGTCTGCCAGCAGCCTCCAGCCTTGCCAGTCTCTTTGCCTGTCTCTTTGCCTGTCTGCCAGTAACCTCCGACTTCCCCAAACGTCCAGCCTGCCTCACACCACGATCATGCCAAGCTTCGCTCCGCTCAACAATATACCGCTTCTTTACCCACATCCTCTTGTCTGTGTCCTGCGCTTGGGTCCTCACCACACATCCCCACCATGTAACGATTCCATATCCTGCTGCCACCATCCAGCCCACTAGTGTTTGTGCTGCACCTGACATTGCTGTACCACTAATTGGAAAAAAAAGTCTGTTGAACTGCTGCATGAATAGCTATGCAGTAAACATCCTCCTTGATACCGGGTCCCAGGACAGAATCATAGACCATCTCTGGAGAGAGGTTACTTACCAGGCCAGCATGGCCAGTGTGGTTGTTAAGCAGCACATGATATCATCATTATCACTTATCACTTTTCCTTCTTGTGGCAAAATTTACCCTTATCCCATCTCCAAGATTCATACACACGTGCAGGCACACCCACGTGCAGGCACAAACACACACGCCACACACTCACACACAAGTCAGATCCTTTGAGAATTTCAGACAGCATCTTGGGAAACAACTTTTAAGCTAAACATGCATGCATGTGTACACACACACATCATGATTTAGGTGAGGATCTGCGTTACCATGGTGACAAACTTTTCCAGAATTTAGAGACTAAACTGGAACATCTTCAGCAAATAAATAAATTAAAAAAACTTTCATTGGAGGACAAAACATGGCTAAATCAGCCAGCTCATGTCACTTGCATGGCAGCATTGATGTTTTGATTGTTTATTTTAAGCTTCAACCCCAAGAAATTTGAGAAAGATAGATAGATAGATAGATAGATAGATAGATAGATAGATAGATAGATAGATAGATAGATATGAAACTCAACTAAGGAATACCAAATAATCTAAGAGAAAGAGTTCCTACTATTTTTATATTATAGAAGGCTAATCAATGAACACCATATTCAGTTACAGGTGCGGTCTGACAGGTGTTTTGACCTGTCAGACCAAGACAGGTAGTGTGCTGGGCATGACCTGGAGCAGTATGCTGTTGTGCGGATCAGCCTTTTACTTTTTCCAACTTGGGCAAATAACTACAAAATGTGTCATTTAACTACACAGGTAATGATAGTTCAACATGATCTCATAACAAGTCATGAAATGAACACAAACTTTGTCAAAATTGCGAATGCATCTGTTTTCAATACTGAGACAGTCGACACAGTCTCATAAAATGTTGCGAAATGAGCATAAACTCTGAAACACAGACTAGTTGTTGTGGACATGAATTATGTGAGCATACGTTCCTCCACCACAAATTGGATTATGTGACAATAGCACCAAACGGACACATAATTTTTACTTGTTTTGTCACGTTAAAATGTTAGCTAGTGGTTAAGTTTAAAGGATAACTTATTTTCAACCTGGGCCTTATTTTCCTAGTTTTTGCCATCGTGATGATGATTGTGTTCAAAGTTTTATCACTTACTTGACGGTAGAGCTTCACATACCTCCAGTGCTGCTTCTGTCCAATATACACCCAAAAAGCAAATAAGCATGTGTTTTGTTTTAATCTTGAGTCTGAAGTAGCACAGCCAATTGTACGAGGAGAAAGATAGGAAAGGATCATCAACTTCTACTGCACTGATCTGAATTTGATAACTGATGGGTTCATTGGGCCAAACAGTGATGCACAAGTGTGTAGCGAGGGGCCCATGAAGTATTGTGTTTTCAAACTGTAAAATATGAGGGATACATATTTTTATTCAGTTATTCAATTAATGAAGGCTGTGTTTGTCACACATTGCTTTTAAATGACACAAAATATTATGATGTTTCCCCAAATTTTTCATTGCTTGGGCTGCGGGGGCATAGTTTACATGTAAACTCCTGACTCCTTACTTACATAACGAGTGTCTTAGTTCTACCTTTCTTTATGCAAGCTAGTTATCTTCAGGAGTGCCATGTTCTAACTGCCACAACTTAACTGTCTGCAGCAAGGTGGTGTTTAGAAGAAATACTGATTTCAGCAAGAAATCTCCATTTGTGCTATTTTCCGAATGGCTGATGGCTTTGCTTCAAAGTGGAAATGGAAGTGGAAACTATTTTGTTTGTACACTGCATTGCATATTTTTGTTTTGTGATTGATTGTTGATTATAGAGCTCGGTAGGCTCATTCTCCGTAAGGTCCTTTGAAACAGGCTTGTGACGAAGGGCTGTATAAATAAATTTGACTTGATTTGACAAGAGTAGTTGAAGAGCTGTACTGGTTTTTGATCTGTCAGGTAAGGGGAGACTGTCAAAACAAGTCTCTGAAGTTCAAGTCCAAAATAAGTCTCAGGCCACAGGCGCTCAAGTCAAAGTCGAGTTGAAAGTCGGTTTTGATTTTGCCAAGTCAAGTCTCAAGTCCTCAAGTTTGTGACAGATGTCTGACTCAACTCAATCTTTCCTACAGAACTCCACATAACTCTTTCTCTCTTAGATTATTTGGTATTCCTTAGTTGAGTTTCATAATTATCTATCTATCTATCTATCTATCTATCTATCTATCTATCTATCTATCTATCTATCTATCTATCTATCTATCTATCTATCTATCTATCTATCTATCTATCTATCTATATTTCTTTCTTTAGACAATCGTCTTTCTTACCAAAACGCCACCCTGCCACACAAATCATTGATGAGATATGAGAGTTTCTAAAAAAACGGAAAAAAACAACAACTTTCAAACGAGTCATATGTAATCACGTATTACAGAGAACTTTGATTTGGATGGTGTTCTGTTTTCCCTTCATAGGCCAGTTAGTGTGATGAGGATTAAAGTCTCATGGAGGAAATGTTTACATGTGCCTCAGAGGGTTCAGACTGTTGGATTTAAGTGGGAGACAGAAAATGTCATGGATTCACAGGCTGTATCCTTCTTTAATAATTCTGTTTGAGGAAGCTTGGAAGTTGTTTGCCAACAAATAACTTCACATTTGCCAGTAATTTTGAGACTTCAAAAAATCTGAAAATAGATGGTGCATGGGACAAATGAATGGGGTTTTACCCAAACTATATGACATTATCATATTATTTTTTGTAATGTACACACAGCCACAGGGCTTCGAATTACCTTCCATGCAAAACCTTTGCTGTTACAGTTGACCGGAATTGTAATACTTTTGTTTTCATCTTTGAAAAAACATGACAGATCAGCCAGAGAAATATAGCCTATAATGCATGTACAGCCGGCAACATCTGTGTCTGTGCCTTCTGCCTGGATTTTCTTATTTCTGAATGCTTTCTGAATGTTTCTGGGCATCAACCTTTTGGCAGTGAGTGTGTCTGCCTGCAGTCAAACCCACTGCTGAATCATTTTATCTAAAAGCCATATGGCTGGGGTGGCGGTCGGTCCTGAACTCTGAAACAGAGTAACTGTCTGGTCTGAGCTAATGTGTGTAGTTAGCTGGCAGGTAGCTACCGCTGTTACGGTAGCTTCTTTAAAGCCGAGATACAATGCAATGCAACACAACTTTATTAATTCCCGAAGGGCAATTTGATAGCTAAGCTAACGGGCACCTGTCCAACAGAAAACAGGCCAACACTGCATCGCTCTTCATCCTCTCCTTCAATTCTTGCCAATGAGTGAAAGCCGACCCCAGATTCACTCTTGTTTTGGAACGAGCCTTGTCTGTTGGTTTTCGCCTTGCTGTACTTTCTTTTGTACTTCACAGTTTATTTGTACCATTCTGGCAACCACGTTCAGGAGCCATGTGCTTCATGTCTTGTTGAACTAGAGGAGGGATCAACTTTGAAAATTATGTTTACAACCGGCAAAATCCTACAGTATGCCCTTAAGAGTCAGTCATTATTTATTGACTTATGTAGGCTAATTAATGTCGTCCTTTCAATGTACTCAATTGGTGGTGTTGGTGGTGGGGGGGGTGGGAGCCTTTTTCCCATTTGAGCACCTGCCCCTTTAGAAGTCTGTGCACAGGCCTGCTGTCTGCAATTCTATACTTCTTTGCATTTCTCCAATCTGAACCAAAATAATAAGCCACCTGATATTAACACTTGTGAAATACTTCAAAGTAATATCTACTCGTTAACAAAATCCATGAATAACATCTGAAAGCACATGCTCCCAGCCACTTGGGATGACATACATTAAAGTCTCTAGCATCTGTTGGTTAAAAAAAATAAAAATACACACACACATATATCCATGTATGAGAAAATACACACTTGTTTTTCTGCTATGAAGAAGAATCTTTCTCACATGTCATGCAGTTGAAGTTAATAAGGCACTTGAGAATAACATTCTATTAAAGTTTACTAAATCCTTCAATTTAGTGGGCTTATCTATTGCTTAATTGAGCAGAATAAGATGAAAAAGATGAGAAAATATGCACATCTGTATATCTGCATTTTTTTTCTCCTTTTTCTCCTGATACTGTCTCTTTTACATTCTCATCATCACATCTAGCTGAAGCATCCAGAGTGAATTACAAAGAGTCCTCTGATGAAGTGCTGTGCAGTTAACTTTTATCTTCTTCTGCCAGCATCACAGTGGCATCAACTGCGAGAGAACAGTAGCACCTGCAGAAGGTATCAAACAGCAAGACAACAAACAACATGCCTCCGTTTGATGTCCCACTTACGTGGCTTCTTGTGCCAAGCAAAATTACAGCACTGGCACCTGCTACAATGGGTTCAAAGGCAGAGAGCTTAGGAGAGCAGGCAGAGCAGGGAGATCCAGCACAAAGAAAAGCACAGGGGAAGAAGGGAAAAGAGCATTTGGAAGTTATGCACATCTGAGCAACAAAAACATTTGAGAGACTGTTTAAAAATGCTGTTGAAGATTCCAGTGAGATGTGAGAAAAATGAAGGTATAGAGCTAACATTAACACTGGGTGTGATAAAGATGAATGGAAATATACCGTAATGATTATTATCCAATAAAGATAAGTAAACAGAAAACAGTGACTGTGACATTATCAGTCACTCATTTCTTATCAATAGAGTAGCCCACTGCTATTGGATATGACATCACAACCTCACACCTGAGGTTTATTGTTTATACTCCAGGAGAGAGACCTATGTGTGACCATGAATGCAATTTTAAATGATCCTATCAATAGAGAAATTTCATGTAATGTATTCAAAATCTAACATAAAATTTCAAAAAATGCACGATTGGCAATTTGAAAAAGCATTATTGAAATGTTATTTGAGGATACAAGGTTTCATCCAAAAGCAGCAAAGTATTGATGTTAATTCTTACATGAAGTGGAATCCCCCTTATAACTGAACTCTTGCACTAAAGTTGAGTTAAGTCATTTTCAATTCTCTCAGTTCAAAATGTAAAATACAACTGCAGTGGATGTAATAATAATGAAGCCTTCATATTTGGTGTCTATTTGATGTCTTTGTTGATTGGATACAACATCTTTAAACAGCACTTTACATTACTATTGTCTTGTTCCAGATATTAACCTGTACTGAACAATGGGAAAATATTGTAAATAATTATGTTGGAAATTCATAAAAAATGTACTAAGCACAGTTTGATTTTCATGAAGTACATACTTACTATGCACTTACAAACTGTTTCCCATATGTTAATACACAGATTAATACATTGGAATAATGTTTTTATGGTAAAAGATCTTTAAATTTTCTTTTGGAATTTTTTAAGAAAATGTACTTTCTGAATTGACCGATACCTGATGAAGGTCACTTGACGGAAACGTTGTGTCATTTAAATAAAATTCTTGTAAGTGAAGACTGAAATTTTATTTTGAAGTATTAATTTATTACATTTACATTTCATGCAATTAGCTCACACTTTTATCGAGAACAGTGCAGCTGCAGAGCAAACTTCATTTCTGTCACAGCATTACAAGCAGCTAATAATGAGTGCAATTGTAAAAGTCCCAGAGCCCAGACATCAGACATAATAAATAGTCCTGAATGAATATGTATTATAGAGAACTGCTATGTTAAGAAATAGATCCAAGAGGAGAACATGTTTTCTTTTTATTTAACATCATCGTCAGCACCTCTTGTTCTGCCGTTCTGCTGCAGCTGGTCTAAGCTGGTTACCAACAGTCCCAGGAAGAAATGCACAAAGATGGTGGTAGACTATCTTTCGGTCCCATGAGGTTCTGAAAGCCCGTAACGTAATGCCTCTGACAGCAGAATGCCACAGGCCGCTCTGCAGGGGAACATGACTGAACAGTTCAAGAGCATATGGAAGAAATCCACACTCTTCACCTCCTCCAATATGCATGCTGATTTACAGCCAAGTGCACTCTAGCTGTACCAATCTCTGAGGATGCAGAGACAGGCAACAAGCCCGCAGATTACACCAGCATCTAAAATAACAATGCCATTTCAGGGATGTTTTCACCCAGACTGCCGTACAGTGCCGTGACTGCATGTGTTTTCAGACGTGGCCTGAGCATTTTCAGGTGACCTGGTGGAATCAAACTGCTAATGCAGACAGCGCAATAGCTTTCGCCAATGAATTACAGTAATCATCGTGTGTTTTCTATTGTTCTGCAAAATGACTCTCCTGTTTTTGAAATGTCTCCTGTCAAAGAGACAGTTGTAAACAGCTGACAAATACGAAGACGACCCATTGTGTGAGGGGAATAGGCACTCAGGGATTGGTGGAGGTTGAGGTCGCATATGTGATGTTGTGGGAAAGCACATGAATACAGATTTGGTGTTTTTAGTTATCTACCCTGAGTTGAAAGCAGCATATCATTGTGCTGCTTTCAACTCAGAAAAATAAAATTTGGATAGAGAATGAACAGACAATAAAGACATATATAACACTGGAAATTTGACAATTTTCATATATATATATATTTCTCAGTGATATTTTTTAGTTTTTTATTTGACCTTTATTTACCCAGGGATAGGCTCACTGAGTGCACATGCTCTTTTTCAGCAGCGCACTGCCTCACACTCAGTTACAGTGACACACAGAAAATTAAACTAAATAACCAATAAAAACAGCCTATAAACTTTTACATATTTTGAGATTAATCAAAGCAGAGACACTGTCCAATTAAGTGAATCTCCAGACCCTTCATTAGTGAGTTTCCCTGTAAAAATTAAGTCAGATAGACCCAAACAGAAAGTTTGAACAGGTCCTTCCAACGAACGCCATAGCTTTCTGAGTTTAGGAGATATAAAATAAACATGTGTTTATTTATCTCCGAAACTCAGAAGCTATGGCAGAGGCAAACCAAGAATATATTTGTAAATAAAAGTGTACCATTGGCTAAACCTGCGCATGAGCAGAGATGGCCTATTTACTCTGGCATACAAGGAACAAGTAAGTAAATAAATAAATAAGTAAATAATAAATAGCACCTTTCACAGAGCGAGGTCACAAAGTGCTTCACAAGGATAAAATTGATTACAAATAAAATCATAAAAGCATTAGAAAGTAACAACAATAAAGCGAGGTCACAAAGTGCTTCACAAGAATAAAATTAATTAATAAAATCATAGAAGCAATAGAAAGTAACAACAATAAAGACAAAAGCACAACCGACATTGCAAACACATGAAATACAAAACACTTAGACAGCACGAGGTGAGACAAAGGCCAGTTTGAAAAAATGAGTCTTCAATGATGGGTGAACGCTTTACATCAGTAAAGAACCTCAGTGAACCATGATGAGACGGTGTCCACATGCACAAGACTTACAAATTTACAGATGATCAGAAGTGTGGACAAACAGTTCTCAGCCCCTCCTTGCTAACAACAGGAGTTAATAAGATGGACATGCACTTGCTTGGTGCCATCAAGGTCCAAGGTCAAATTTGCTTATTCGCTTTATTCAATAGCTCACCTAAATATGGTCCATAAACACATCATAAATGGTAGAGCCCTTAACTACTTTGAGAAGGTGGGAGAGGTAAATAGCAACAACACTAGAGCAGGTGTAGCTAACTTGAATCTATAGGTTCAGTCCATGATGGGAAAGGTTTGATTATACTGGAGCCATCAGATAGAAGAAGCTGCCTCTACGAATTATGTGCAGAACCCATTGGTTCTTAAGACCAAATTGGGAGAGATTGCTAGAATTCATCTGCATATAAAGACCTGAATTATGAGATCTACTCTATGCCATTAGTTAGAGAATTTGTAGTATTTTAATTGGCAATTGCACTATTGAAGAAGATATTCTATTTGATTATATGCTCTTTTGTCATTTAATTTGACAATACTTGTTTCTTTTTGTGATGTCTGTCATCATCTTGCCTGGGCTGCAGGAACAATTTCAACAATTTCTTCATATGTGTTTTATAAATATACTGTATCTGTCGATTCAACTAAACTAAACACTACATTCCTTTGGTGTTGTGTCTAAATGCTGTTGTTCGGAAATGTATGCCCTCCAGAGAAAGTTTCGTTTTGTTTTAGTTTAGCTTAGCTTAGTTTAATTTGCACACAACCTGTAACAGCAAAAACTAAACTAATAAAAAAGAGAAAAAACAAATAAAAAATGATCACACCTGAACTTAAGCCAACTTTGAAAACAAAAGTTCATGGGACTGAGGTGTGGCTGGGCACGTAGGGGTCTCTAGTGTTTTCAGCTTGTTCCTCTGTTGTGATTACTGTAAGTCACTGTGTGTCACACTGTGAGCTAAATCCCCAAAATATAAATGCATATGCTTGTGTGCACCGGCTGCCAGCTGTGGCCCCTCACGATCGCCTTCTGTATTCCTGTATTGCAGCAGGCCTTTGATCAGGTAATTGCCCTTAGGCCCCCAGAGTTTGCATCCCCCATATGTCGCTATGGCGACCAGCTCTCCAGCATCCATCTGTGTTCTCCATTCAGAGCCTTTTAGATGGACTCGTGTTGTGAGGCTCCGAGTGACGGAGGAACAGACGAGCGAGATGCTACGTGAGGCACCCTGACCACTTTATACTGTACAGGTCCCCTTTCATGACTGCTCACTGGTGTGTGTGTGTGTGTGTGTGTGTGTGTG
>OMOV01112936.1:17547-30920 GCA_900312565.1 Beryx splendens | reverse complement strand
GCCGCTCTCGCGGCTCCGGCTTCTGTCGGGACCGGACCTGGAGCCGCTGGGTCTCTGCCTGTCCCTGCTGCTGTGTCTCTCTCTCGCTTGACCTCCCTCCAGCTTGATCTTATTCTCCGGGCTGCGCTTTCGACTCCCGCTCCTTCCCCTCTCTGTCCTTGTCTGTCTGTCATCTCTGGCCTCCTCTTTGGGCCGCTTGTGTCCAGCGTGAGGGCTCCGCGACCTGCTCCTGTGAGAAGAGCCCTTTTTCTGACTCTTGACTCGGCTCTCGCCCCCGGTGCTGTTATCCCGACAGGACTCTTTTTTCTTGTTCTTCTTCTTTCTCTTCTGGCTCTTTGACTTGCCATGGCCGCTCGAGTCGGAGTCGCTATCGCTGCTGCTGCTGCTATCGGAGGAGTCACTCGAGCTGTCACTACTGCAGTGCTTCTTCTTGTGCTTTCTTTTGCTTTTCTTTTTCTGTTTTTTGCTCTTCTTCTTCTTCTTCTCCTTCTTTTCCAGGTGATCAAGTTTCCTGTAAAATAAGAACACAAACGTTTCCTATAGAATTTACATTCCCCAGTAAGACAGCTGATTGATGTCCAATAGGATTCTAGTAATATAGTTCTGTGTGTAATTATTCAATTATTCAGTGTTCTTCCACACCTGAATACAATTTTTTGTTTCTTGTATTGCTGTTATGGTGTGAAGATATCATAACTCTAATTTAGGTGATTTTCATGTTTTCACTTCAATTGATGGACTATATGATCTTCTATAGTTTAAGAAAATTCGACAACCCTTTGGTCTTGTGAAACCCTTTCAAAAAAACACTGGATAAACTCAAACCTGCATGGTGGCCAGTCTGAAAACAAGACTGTTTTTCTTTAGTTCCACACAAGTTGACATTTGGGGAGATATAAGGTTTTACCTTACAGTGACGATATGCACGTTTCTATCAAAATATGCTTTCTCTCTTTTAGATTCCAGTATTACTCCAACTACACATCCATTTAGTTTCCGACTTTGCAAATAATGCAAATGTAAAACTATATCTACAATTAAAATTCATATTTAGCTACCATTTAATGTTAGTCCTTATCTTAACATCACTGTGAATTTGAGAGTGAAAAAAGTATTCAAACCATGGAAATAAACTTTTTTTTTAAAAATCCAATAAGGAGGTAATATTGCCAACATAATTTCAATGTGGGGCTAGTCCTTTAAACTTTAATACAATAAACAACAGATTTTGTGAATTGTGCTGCACTTCTACCTGAGGAGCTTCTGTTTTTGCTTGGTCGTCAGTGACTTCAGGAACTCCACCTCGGGATCCTCCTCTTCATCACTGGACACATAATCCTATGAAAGAACAGCAAATCAACAGCCAACAGTGAAATGAAAAAGAATCACTAAACCCCTAAAATGCATAATTTGTTGCATGGGAGCAAATCTATATAGCATTATATCAGCACAATACCTTTCAACAGTGATAAAAACCTGTTTCATCAAATCTTGTCGCTTGACTAAAGTTGCTTAGACTGCAATAGCTCAGTGTTTCACCCCAATAAATGGCCACTTTGCAGCAATCATATTTAGGCAAGGGACATACCAAGGATATTGTTAATCTTTCTCTTTCAAGGGGAGTGTATGTGTGTGTCGGTATATCGGCCCACGTGTGTGAAGATGGGAGTGTGAGACAGACGATTACCTGCGATGGATCACAAACAGTAGCATTCCTACCAAGGACACATTTTTTCAGGGCAAACCCACTGTTTCGCATCTCCGCCATTAACTCCGAGGGGTGCATCGACGGACCTGTTAGCACAAATCACAGCCTCAGAGTCCCATTGATGTCAGCCCATGCCAACCACTACCTCCACAGTGGGAATTTCAGGGGCGGCTTTGTTAACAGAATGGGACATCAAATCAACTCACTCCACTTCCGGCTGAGCAAATCATACAATATCATTCTCTGCCAAAGCAGCAGTTAGGAGAATCAGAATACACAATAATTGCATTTTTTCTCCCGGCACAGGAGGGGCACCATTACAGCACTCCACCATCAACACCGTGCACTGGACTCTCCCAGAGTAAACATATTACTTTACTACTCAACTCCCTGATTGCAGGAGTCAGAATCAGCTCAAGACTGGGAGCTCCAGCTGAAACACGAGAGGGGAGATACAGTCGCTGTACCTGCTGCAACGTCTGTGACAGACAAAGGCGAAGCCACTGGCCACAAATATCCAACAGCCAAGGAGATATTCTTTCCCCCTCTTTTTTTTATACCAGACAAAATTATTTTAGTTTTTCCAGTGCAAAATTGACACTGACACGTTTAAAATAAATATGCATTTCTCTGCAACCAAATATGAAAAGGTGAAAATACTATTGCATTTATTATACTTCCAATATTTAATGTAGATAATGCAAATGTTCGTATGATGCAGTAAACCCTCTACTAAAGCCTATACTGCCTGCACCAATGCTTACTTGACAATTTAATTCAATAGCATCAATATAGAATAGGTAGTGGTTGATATCGTAAATACTACACAATGTTATGAGTAGAAATGCATTGTTTGCTCAAATTACCATGTACAAGAAAAAAAACGCAGTGGGAAAAGTCTTCGCTGATGACATATGACACTTATGATATACACGCTACCTGCTGCTTCCTCTGTGGCCACAGAGCTGGCGTTGATACCAGAAAGCCCATAGAGAGGACACTCTCTGTCCGTGTTCACATGGCCCCATTTGTGACATTTGATACATTTCACGTTGCGCACCTGGGAATTAAAAGGACAACAGACATTAATATCTCTGTTCTACCAGTCTGCATTTCACAGAGGCATGTCTGATGTTTGAGATGAAATCACATTCTATATGATCATTTAATAAAATACGACGGCCATGTCAACGCCTCAAAACAAACCAAAATTATGACTCCCATCAAACAGAGGTGAAGCTCGGGGGAATTTATCTCATTAATCAAATAAAATGTTATTTCATAAGCTTCTTTATTAATTTTTGAAAATTCCTAATGTACAGTATATATGGTTCAAATTTATATACTTTTCCATTTCAAATGGTAAATGATTTGCAACTGATTATGAAATATCAAATTGGAAAACGCATATTGTAACTTTATCTAGGGCTTGACAAAATGAAAAATGCCTGAAAGATCACCACACCTGGATCCCAAACGGCTGATCTCTAATATTCATGTCATCCTTTGCATACCTATATGAGAAAATTGAGAAGAAATATTACCAACTCTGAAATAGCACTGGTCTACATACTGCCAAGATATTAATGGTGAAAATGTGTGCGTAAATATCAGGTACTTACTTCTCTCGAGGAGCCACCTTCTGCCACTCAAATTTGTAATCTGACTCCCCCTCCTGAAAAGAGACACATTTTAGTTATGAATTCTAATATGTAATCCTTCCTGGTAACGATTTAAAACTGGTTCAGGACATGTAAATGTCATGCAGTTGTGTTGGTTCAGAACTGACTCTGCTTTACCTCTTTGGTTTCCTCTTCAGGGCAGATGGACAATTATGAAATGGGAAAAATTAACAATTAATATGAGGTTATGCATGATTTTCTAAACAATCAGAAGTTTAAAATGGGAAATAATATTAATTTGACAACAGTCAGAAAATGTTCAGCTCAAGTGACTTATGATTTACCTTTGGATGCTCCAGGTGGAGCTTCATACATGAAATTGAGACCATTTTTAACACGATCATCCCCCATCAACAATCTAGAGTAAAACAAACAACGATAAGTTAAATGTCAGTACAAAGTGAAACATAAAAGCTTAGCCAAACAAAATAAAGTATGAGAAGGTCTTCAGAAAAGGAGAGGGACTACAGATACAAACGGCCGTATCACTAAAGTTAATGCTAAGTGCCAAGTGACAGAGGTGCCCCGACACTTAGTTCACTAATTTCTTTTCACTGCTGTTTTTAACTAGGTCTTTTGACTTAACACACTGATGTTGGGTTTTTTAGAGCAAATATCTGCTCCTGTTTTACCTGAATTTATATGCACTGCACATCTATGTCCTCTGTGTACATGTGTATGAATGTAGGTTTTTATGTATGATGATGTGTATGTTTAGGGGTCCAAGCACCAGAATGCTGGAACCCTATTGTATTTGTAAGGATTCTTCTTATTTTTATTTTCCCCCGCTAGAAACCGTACGTCCCAGAGCAACCACATTTGGCAGGTGGGTTCCTATGGGCCCCCCCCCACTACTCAGGCAAGGCCATTCACCCATGTCGCATATGCAGCTGAGCCTAACATGCTCTACAACTTTGCCTCGGGACAACCCATGTCTGCCATACTGAAATGCTGCCGTTGTGCGTTTTATGCAAAACAATTTTTCCCCCTGAGGCTTTTTCAATTGTTGTTCTATCAACACCAAAGTTGTCAGACAGCATAAGGAGCTTGAGATACACAAACGGTCTTCAAACTGGCCAGATCGGAAAAACGGCATGGCTGCTGTCAACACAATTGGTTATAAGTCATCAACCGTTTGTACAATGATCACGGAACTTGGCAGACCTGTTGCGTAAGTATAGTGAACCATGTCGGCAAATTTTCATTACAATCGATAAATAGGGGGCGCAACAAATGTCAAAACAATGGGATGGTGTTGTGAATTCACTCTTAGAAGAAATGGCTCCATAAAGAACCTTTTCGGGTTCTATGACTTGGTACATATTTGGAACCCTCTAAGGTTCTATATAGATTCTGTATACTTTGCTAGCATGCCATGCCAAGTGCTAGCATACGTGCACACCAGCATGTATGCTAGCAGTTAGGGCCCCAGAGAGAGACGTCTACTGCACACTGGATTCTTTCTGAGGCTTTCAACATGGGCTGGACTAGCACCTGTGACTAATCACTCTTCCCTTTGCTTTGTTTCCCCACTGTGACACACACCAAAGTGGAAGTTGGCAGAGTGGTTAAGCTCAGGTCTTTGGACCACAAGGTCGTGAGTTGAAGTCCCTGATGAACTGTGACCATTTTGAAGTTTCATGAAAAGTAAATCAACACTAAATCACAGAGTGTAGAAATCTCAAAGCAGGTATCTGACATCATCTGTCAATGGCAAAATACCTGATTGGCATCACTGATTGGGGTGTGGCCAGACCTTCCAACCCATAGAGAGCAGTGCAGCAGCGGCTTTCTGGCCCATGTGACTTGGTGTTGTTTTATTTGTTAATGGAGAGCACTACAATGTTTTATAAAGTGATTAGCACGGTCAATCAAAGGCTGCAGCATCACAACACTTCTCCCTTTATTTATTTTCTCCTCAGTAACCCTGTCACAGGAGTTTAGCTCAGTAGGTCAAGTGTCTGCCTCTCGTGTGGAAAGCTGTGGGTTCAAATCCAGGCTTGTCCTTTCTGAAGTCATTTGTTGTCAAGAACAAGCGGTATGCGTTCTAATAGAAAGTCTGGCCATTGTGAATAACTTCAGCAATGTGGTTGCAATGAAATGATGAACTTGACAGAAGTCACGGGTCAACACAAAAGCTGGTGCTAAGCCTTAACTAATAAGAGTGTATGTCTGATCTTCACAACCTGTGTCTTTCTTCTGTTTTGTCTGTCTTTTCAAACTGTGCTTGGACCCCGCAATTGCCGCTTGTGGCTATATTCTTATTTTATTTTACTATACATGTTGCTGTTGGCCTTGTGAAGAACGTTGTGTTGCTTTTTGTAGAAATGTGCTATACAAATACAATCTGACTTAAATGAAGACCTCCATTTGCTCAGTAAGTTTCATTACCCAAGTGCCCCCAAAAATTATTCAGTATCTATAATTTATGACCATCACTTTAAAAATGAAGCAGATATTCAGAAGCAGATTTTTTTTGGAGAAACAAGGTTTGTTCCTGCAGCAGAGCTTTGCATTATTTATCTGACCTGTTGTTGTAAGTGTCCTGCTCTTTCAGGTATGCCTGCATAAGGTCCTCCTGCTTCTTCTTCTCGAAAGTCAGTTTCTGTTCTGCTATCCATACCTGTAAAATAACGAGGATTACAGGATACAATCTCCCCGTCAAGTCATGCCTTTCTAACTACTGCTTTTTTGGGGGGGCTGCTTACTTGCCTGAGACACACTGAACTTTCTATACCTGTGTATAAAAAGTAGACCTAACGTTACAGTACTACATGCAATTACTGACATACCCACTTACTGTATCTAAACACATTAGTAAACAAAACAATCCGACATACTTACTGAATTATCTTTTTACGGGTAAATTATATTTCTAATTACAGCAAAACTAATGACAGAAGTGAACCGACGTTAACGTTAAGAAAAGCTCAATCAATGAATTGAGGGAGAAAATGCAATCCTTAGTGTAAAGAAGTTAGACGGTTAACTCAGATCACCAAAGTAGTTACTGTTGCTATCGTTTAAAACTCGGCAATCAAGATGTTTTACAGATGGTTTTGTCGTTAAGCAAAGCGTTTAATTATTTTTGACTTTTTCTTCTTCCCGTTAATCAGCTATGAAATAAAATTAGCTAACTCTTGTAATGACGCAAGGTTAGCTAGCTAGCGTTAGCTGCTATGCAATGGCATCATTAGCTTAGCTAGTTAGCAGGCTAACCAAACGTTAATGTCCAGCAGCACTCACCTTTTTGATATTTGACTTCGACGCAGGGTGGAAATCTTTCTTACACATAAAATTCGCAAATGACTTCCCCATGACTGAACAACTTATAGGCTAACTTAATGTTAGCTGAATGGAAAGCTTAACGTTAGCTGGCACTGAACCGCTAGCTTTAGCTTCCTCCACGACGACGTGACAACGTAAACAAGCGCCGCCAGTAGGAAGTTGGTTTGTTATTGTGTTGTAGCTGTAAGGGAAAACATAAGGGGAAACAGCTGTTTCGCATATGTCAAATGGCATATTTCATACATATATAGATTGATATATCTTTATTCAGAAAAAATATATATATATAGTCCAATAACATTATTCAGTAACGCTAAGAAATGTTTCTGCATGTAAATCAATGGGTAGTGAGACATATATTAAATGGCCATACCTGCATCAGAGACTCCAAATTTAATCTTACAATTCCCATAATGGACATGAATAGGCCATACATTATAAACAGATCAAATATATGAAAATAGGCCTACACAATAGAAAACAGAAAATCAGAATCTAATCGAAAACGTATTATTTCAGTGCAAAGCTATCCCAAAAATTACCTAGCAAACTCATAGACTCCTTATGGCTCAGGCTGGAATCTATTAGGGCTCAGATCATATGAGCTTCTTGTCATCAGTCATCAAAGCTGGCATGACAACATTTGGAAGCAATTTAGGCCTAATAAAAGATTAGTAACATATGGGACATAGCGTGAGAATCGTCTTGACTGGCGATTAAATATGTTAATCTAAAAAAAATACTAATAAGTAACTATGAAACTTGTGCGGATTGGCGTGATAGTTGTGCTTTGAAATTCCCTTTAATGTACCCTCAACGTTTTCCTTAACGCGCGAATGTACGAATACGAAACCATCTTCAGCTCCGTCATGACAGTACTGCTTCCGGGCCAGTCAGGTGCGAACTGTGACCTTTCCAAGAAACCATGTAGAAATGAGAATAGAAAGTTAAGAGTGCCCGGTAAGACTGGAAAGCATCGATAAGTATAACTTGCTCTATTGATATGCATTATATGCAGTGGGTGTCTGGTGGTGAAATGGCGTGAAGTCTTAACTAAAATCAGCGAGTTATATTTAAAGTGTTGTTCTGTTGCTGTTTATGGAGAGATAATCACACTGTATATGTGATCAGACATGAAACGATGCTATTTTCATTTGTCCATACAGCTGTTCACAATGTACCCATCTTCCTGTGACACCTTCGTGGCTCTGCCCCCCTCCACTGAGGGGCAACGCATCATATTTGGGAAAAACTCTGACAGGCCTTGTGATGAAGTGCAGGAGGTGGTGTATTTCCCTGCCAGAGACTATGAGGCAGAGGAGAAGGTTGAGGTAGGTGAACTAGACCGCCTGTTATTACCTTCCTACCTTCATGTCCCCAGATTGTGATTGTTCTTTGCTGATCATGCTATTCCATATCCATTAACACTTTTGCCCCTCTGTCTTTCTTTCTTGCTATTGTGAAAAGTGTACATACATAGAGATTGAGCAGGCTGCCCACACTTACGCCGTTGTGCTGAGCAGACCAGCTTGGCTGTGGGGGGCAGAAATGGGCGCCAATGAGCACCAAGTGTGTATTGGAAATGAAGCCGTATGGGGCAGGGAGAGCGCTGATGAGGAGGAGGCTCTGCTTGGCATGGATCTGGTCAGGTATCTCCCCACAAAAGATGTACAAATCATTTGTCATACCAAGCCTTTGTTACTTTTGCTAAAATACATCACATTGTTGTTTGAAATGATATTAAGTTGCTATTAATATTGTTTAATAAAACTGTAATTGCAATAGTAGCATTATATTCTCATCTTCTGGTAGAAAGCGCAATCAAATGTCATTTTTAAATAAAACATATTCTGTATTTACTTTGTTAAACAAAAGTTAAGTAAAATAAAACATACAGTTGTAAATTACTTCTACAACCAGGCTGTTGAATCACACCACAGCCTGGTTGTGGTGTGATTCAACAATTCAAAGTGAGGAATGCTCATGGACAAGGCGAAACATGAGTCTGTGCCTCTACAATTTACAGACTTGCACTTGAGAGAGCCGACACGGCTGAGAAAGCGGTGGATGTTATTACCGAGCTGCTGGAGAAATATGGCCAAGGAGGATCTTGCATGGAGGATGAGTGTGGCTTCACTTACCACAACAGCTTCCTCATCTCAGACAGAAAGGAGGCATGGCTGCTGGAAACGTCAGGGAAGTACTGGGCAGCAGAGAGAGTGGAAGGTAATCGGAAATGCAATATCAAGGATGGATGCTGGTTTTCCATATTATATAGAGCACGTGGGACTAAAGCATGTCATTGCTTACCCTGCTATATTTCCAGCCAAAGCAGTTAAGGCTAAATATGACAATCTCTAACCAACAGACAACCCTGCTTAGGTTTCATTTCTGTAACAGCACAGCATGTATTGTAGAAGTATCTTTTATTTTTATAGCTGATCATGTTTTAACCTTGCTCTAGATGGATACCGCAACATCTCAAATCAGTATGGCATAACAACCAAGATAGACAAGGAGCACCCAGGGATGAGGGAATATGCACAGAGCCAAGGCTGGTGGGACGGAAAGGCCCAGTTCAACTTCGCTGAAGTCTACTCCTTCCTGACCACAGCCAGAATAGAGGCATCTGGCAGCCGGTACTGTGAGGGAAAGAACTTGTTGGAAAAAAGCAACGGTCAGCCAACATAGAAAACTGGGATCGGAAATGGTTACACGGCTTCAACCAGCAACTACTTATGCATGTGTCTGTTTCGTTTACTGAAGGTGGCATCACCGCTGAGACAATGATGGACATCCTGAGGGATAAAGAGAGCGGCATCAACATGGAGGGAATGTTCATGACGACAGGCAGTATGGTGTCTGTGATACCCACGGATCCTGCTTTGCCAGGCGTTCACTACTTCACTGCAACTCCTGACCCGGACAGGTACAGCACTTGATCATGCATCATCCTGTAAAGCATCCTCTCAATTCAATTTGGCTGCCTTTAAACAGATTTACTGAGTGATTCTTTTGTGCGACAGGTCTGTTTTCAAGCCTTTCGTCTTTGTGAATGACATTAAACAGCTGAAGGAGACCTGCTCTCCCAGCTACGGTGTTGACGACCCTGTGAAGAAGAAACCCCGCTTCCGGAGCAAGCCCGATCGCAAACACCCACTGTTTGTCAAGCATGAAGTGGTGACTGCCATCATTGAAACCGCCAAGGTTAAAAAAGCTAACAACACATACCTGCAAATTACCTGAAGATGAAGAGCAGACTCATTAGATGCACATCATTTGACTTAGTGTGGTCAGTCTGCTGAGGATTTTCTCTGTCAATTAGATTTTTACAAAATTGCTCTTTTTTTTCTCTTTAGGAGAGAGGAAAGAAGATTAAGCAAAATATGAGGCTGCTGGAAAAAGAGAAGATGGCTGAGATGGAGAATCTCCTTTCAGACGGTGTTCAGGACTCTGCGTTGTTGGAGAATCTGTTCTCAGACTCGGTCCAGGAGGAGATGAGTGTGTATGGCAAAAGCTGAGAAGGGGCGTATATAACCTGTCTGTGGCACAAAACAGTCTTCCAGTGTGACAGTAGCAGTATAAGCCCTTTTATTTCTCCCAAATTGAAAACATTTTGACTGTATTGTAGTTTACCTTTTAGTTAAGTACGGAGACCTGCTTGTATAAATCAAGATATCAAAATACAGCTGAACTTGTTGTGTAATGTTGTATAATATAGAGTAAATATTGAAATTACTGTTTGACTCCTCATTTATGAATAGAATCCTGGTCAATAGAAATGGGAAAGAACATCACCAAGAATCTGACACACATGATTACATGACACAAGTGTTCAGCGATCAAATTTATTTAAAAAAAACAAACAAGATCTTAAATATGCAGCCCTTGACATAAAAAAAATGCGTTAGACATTCTGTTATAGTAATTTCACTGAAAGACAATCATTATTGCACAAGGAGGGGGTACGTTAACAAAAATGCAAAAAGCCACAAAAACATCTTGATTCTTAGTTCCCTAGTTATATTCCCAAGTAACCTGAGAGGCAAAATGAATTACAGCAGATTAGCTAAAACCTTCCAAATTCAGTCCAGAAAACTTCTGTTGAGGAAGATACTGTTATAAAATGCCTTATTTTTGAATGAAAGGCAATATAAAATAATTACGATCACATTCAGGCCAACGGACACATTTACATTCCCTGAGTTCTGACGGACTCATTTTTCAGGCATTCGAGAGGCCATGCTACCACAATATGCTCATCACTTATCAATGATGATTTATTTAAATTTTCACACTGGCAATTTGCTTGTTTTGTCATTAGGAAAAGCAATAACCAAAACAATGACACAGCATAAAAGAAAACATGTGCTTAGTGCATGTTTTTACTGCATAACAACATATGCAAAGCACCTTTAAAAAGCAGCAAACTCTGAGTCACCCCTTAGGATTAATGCTGCCTGCTAGGTTGTTATCCAGAGAGAATGACGACCTCATGCTGCTCAAGTGCCTTAAAAGGTCAGTCTTGTTTATAGCTGGTCGCTTCCTGCTTCCTGACCTCAGATGATGGATCTGACATCTGTAGGCATTTCTCTTTATGTAGTATGCCTTATGTATTGCAAAGCTGATTACCCACTTTGGGATAAATGAAGTTATACCTTGAGCTTTGACCGTCGGGCCTTACTCGGTGAAGCGGTAATACAAGCGGCTGTCCTCGAAACCATATTTCTGCTTGATGTGCTGGAGCACGCCGCCCTGCTGTAGCCGTGTCCCGTAGAGCACCGCCTCGCCGCGGTCCTGAGCCAAGCCCACCTGCTGGATCCACTCCACCAGTTCACAGCCCAGGAACGAGTCCACCGTGGTCCTCTCCCCACACCTGCGAGGCAAAGGAAGTATTCACCCAAGGGCCTGCTAACGTCTCTCCATGGCTGGCCAGTGGCCACGAAAAGTGGGAGGGAGGAAGACATTGTGGAAACAGAGGTAAGAGAGGCACACTCAGCCGAGCACATGCACCAAACCTGAGAAATAGTATTTGGAGAGTATTTCTAAGAATTCTATGTGGATAAGAGTAACAGGGCCTGTTTCCTAGCACATAGCCACAAATTGAGGAAAGACATTTTCTCATCAACCTCTGACCATACGGTGGCTGGTGTTTACTAGTCAGCCTGAGCGCTCACCTTCTCTTTTGGACAATGTCCTGAACACACTGGTCTTTGTGGTATTTGGTGAACTGGGTGCAAGTCATCCTGATATCCTCTGGTAAATCGGTCTGTGGCTGCTCCTCCTGCTCCTTCCCATACCACAGGCTGTATATCCTAAACACCGTTCACAAAATACATTTAAAAACAATATATCTCAAAGCTTTGAATATTCAGAGTGTGGCAATGTTTCATGACAAAAATGTTCTTCACCTCTTTTTAAACGGCAGTATAATCAAATGCTTGTCCAGTCCAAACAGACCAAAAGAAAGGAATCCCTGGAGACAGAAAACACAACTGTCACCACAGCAATACCGAGTGAAAATAACTACCAGTCTTGGTGCCTTTGAGAACACCTACCTGTCCATAGTTGGCCACAGCACAGAAGAACTGCAGCTCTAGGTAAAGTCTTCCGGGAACTCGGTTAAAGAGCAACCACAGGCAGCTGGACAAATTCTAGTGAAATGGTAACAGAAACAAACAGGGATTTCATATTTGACCTGGGTAGTGTTAGCAAATACTGCCGATAGTGCCAAGATGTAGAACCAAGTGAGTGGAGTTTATGGCATCAGGACATTTCATTTAGTGGCAGTCACAGAAAAAATGTATTGAATTGCCTTTGAATTCTTTCTGATTATTGTCTAAACATTCTAGTATTTACTGTAACTTCCAAGGAAACCAAAGATCAAGAAATATTTGCATTTACTATTCGGTCTGTTCCTCTACTATTTGAACAGAAAAACCGATGGTGACTTAAGGTACACAAAAAGTAATCAGAATGTTTTGCTGTGTTTCTTAGTAACCCCAGTGTTTGTTTCGATACATTGCACATGTTGCTAAAGGGCCTTTGGCTAATTTAAAATGAAGAAGTGACCGCTGGTGGTTTACTCACCGCAATCAAGCTGACAGTCAGAAGCAGACATAAGAGCACATGACGGGCCAGTTGTCTGTCTGCAACCTGCTGGAGCTGCTCCACTTGGACCAGTATGCAGTCTGGTGACTCACACCTATTCCCGCACTGACCTGCGGGGGGCAGCACAACACAGAGTGTGAATACACTGCAGCTTATGTGGGTGGCAGCAGCAAGGAGACGAGTCTGGAGGTCATGGTTATGGTTATTCTGTGCTGTTATGATTTCTTTCATTAGGGTCAACTGTTCAGAAAAAGCAAAAATCTTCGCACATCTATTTCTTTGGCAGGTGCGTCGGAGGGTGACAATTAGGTCCAAATTAAATCAAAAGAGTTCCCGCACACATGGCCAACTTGCAGAAGAATTTATTGCGACGTTTCGGTACTAGACCTTTTTCAAGCAAAATCCTTTTTGCTTGAAAAAGGTCTAGTACCGAAACGTCGCAATAAATTAGGGTCAACTGTAAAATGTGTAAGGTATACAACAGTTTACAGCATCAGCCAATTCAAAAGATATCTGTCACTGTGCGTTGAACAAAAATGGGGGTCAGTTTCTTATCAGTACAATACCTGCGGGCATGGTTGGTC
>OMOV01112936.1:0-10384 GCA_900312565.1 Beryx splendens | reverse complement strand
CCAGTTTTTCGTCGAGTGTGAAACATGAACTTGTTTCATTAAGAAATTTCCACGTGATGCGAGCCCACGGTTAAAAAGATAGTCTACCCACTTGCTCGCTTACTGTATGTGTTGTGTGTCCGGTTCATTACACAAAACAGCTCCAACATGCCCACCCAACAACTTTCACAATCCCTGATCTGACCAATCAGATGTGGAGGACGGGACGAGGGCGGAGCTTTGATTTTTCTTATAATGCGCAGGCGCACGGTGTGGCGTTGCAAAATTGAGGGATTGCCAAGGGAAGTGTAACTGATACTATAATGCCATGGGTGTAGCAGCAGCAGCATGAATTGTGTTAAAAGATTGTCTGCCAGTCTAGTTTTCAAAACATGTCTGTGTGGCTTATAGCACAGTGTCAGCTCCATCCATTCATTTTGTGATTGAATCTCTTGCAGTTTCTCCTTTGTGTGTCCTTGTGGTCAAAAATAAACAATGTCTTAACTTGTGTAATAATTTCTCAACCTTAATTTAATTTTAAAATGTAAATAAAGCTCTATGGAATATATCTTAATGATTCAGACTGATTATAGGAGGAGAGAGGAGAGAAGAGAGGAGGCGTCATCGGCCTAATCAACACACAATTAGCCTAGTTTAAGTTAACTATCCAGGAGTGGCGCTCATGCCATTCTTTAAATAGTTTCACCTAAACTAGTTTCAGCTAAACTACTCAGCATGAAACCAATCAGTTTAACATTAAACACAGATTTAACAAAAACATAAATAGCTCACCAAATAGCTCCTAGATGCCAACAAAAGTACTGAACCAAGCCTTAGTTAAAACAGAAGAGTCTACACTGCAGACAAAATGCTGGTTGGTTGGTTTTAACTTACTCTAGTGCTCATAGGCTTGAGTTAAATAATAACATAGCTTATCTTATAGAATACATCCTACGGATGCGCTGGGATGCATCTTCAGTGATGTATCCTGGGGTCATTGGGTGTTTCGGGTCTGTTCGAACATCAGACACCCTCACCCAGGCGACCCAGCCGGGGGTGATCAGTCCCTGGCTTGCATCCCAGCAGCAGTTGACCACTGGGTCTCCCTCTTCAGCCATAGCCACCTAGTGGATCTGGTTAATTTCCCCAGCTGGCCCACCATGGACAGACCCAAGTAGAACAGAGCTGCTCCCCCAAAAGAGTTGGCCAGGCCATCCACAAATTCAGCCATGAAGGCTGGAATCCTCTGGTCCAGGAGGAAGTGGGCGATGACGCCGATGACGACCATAAACACTATAGGGTTCTTCAGCACCTGTAAAACTACGAGTCCCACGATCATTAGCTTGCTCTGCTGCTGGTTTCCCTGATTCCTCAGGGACACAGGTGCTACCAGGTAGATGAACTGGAGATACTCTGGAGATATATTTTGTTAATATTTGCTATTTTTTGTATTTTGTATATATTTTGTTAATATGTTGCTATTGTTTTTTTTTATTTTGTTATTTTTTGTTAACATTTTGCTTATATTTTGTTAATTTTCATGTCACCTTATGCACCAACCACACCAAGTCACTTTCCTTGTATGTGAAAATATACTTGGCATAATGAAAGAATTCTGATTCTGATTCTCTGGATGTGTGTACCTGTACAGGGCCTCAGCTAAAAGTGTGTGTTCAAGAGCACTATAGTCACAGAAAGTTGAATAGAATTGCAGGAAATGTGATTACAAATGCCTATATTCAAAAAAAATTAAAAATTTCTGGCCTTTTGGAGTGTGAATTTGCTTAAAGAGGTATTTTCCACACATTATTGTGATTGTCATAAACAATAGTCACCCCAGAGCCATTCATAGAGGCTGTTTAGGGGTTGCACTAAGACTGCCATTTGTTAGCCCTTCTTTAGGAATAAAGTCCTCCATAACTGGTGAGTTTCCCAACATTGTACAAGAGAAAAAAGAGAAACATAAGGGATCCAGCAACATACATTGAGCAAGACTGCAGTGCTAACTTTTATTCAATGGTTCTCTATAAACATGTCAAGTATAACTGTATCATATTATAAAATGTTTACTGTCTTTCCAATCAATTTAATATTCCAACCTTCCAAGCACAAACCAGCACACAAATTATTTTTTAGAAAACACAACATTTTGTTCTGTCAGAAAATATAGAGCATAAAATACACAACATACTGTTAAGTACACGAGGAAATAGTGTTGTTCTTCAAATATCCAAAATCAACCAAAAAAGGAACTTATACTGCTGCAGGAAAGCATACAGCAGCAAACACTACAAAGGTAAAATGCTTCGTACTGAGCAACAAACTGGTGATCTGAGAAGTCACATCATGAAAACCCTAACCCATAACCCTAACCTACCATTATGCAGACCTCTAGAGCATGCTTAGCTCAATGAGACGGCCTGCAAACACTCCTAATGTGCCAATGAGACACACTGCCATGAACACACACAGCAGAATGTGATCAAGCACCATGGCCACAAACTTCCACTCCTCAGCAGCCTGCAAAAAGAGGAAAGACAATATGTCACGCATGACGCAACGAAGAACCACATTCTCACTTCCCATCTTTGTTATGAGAAACCTTACATTGTTGGATTCCTCATCTGATTTCATGGTTTCGGCGATGTACTTGACTCCCTCAATGGCACTGCGCACATCAGGATTCTTGGTGATGGGTGACTGGTAGGGGATAGCAGCAGGGGTGGGGTTGCCAGAAATGTCTGAGATGTCCAATTCAGCACCATAGATACTTTTATCCTGCTTCTCCTTGCTTGGGCGCTTCATTGTTGAGAAGAACATGATGTTGGGAATGGTTTCAATAAAAATCTGCCATGGATGAGAACAGAAATGCACATAGTCAAAGAGTAAACAGCAGAATTTGAGGAATCAGAATTTAAAAAAAGTCTACTACCACTAGATGGCAATGTAGTGCAAAGGATCGATAAGGATTACACCATCTTCTCCAAAGGTTTGCCAAGCTCTGGGACAGCTTGACTCAATTCTAGTCAACTCTACAGTTACAATGATAAAACTCTTCATTTTCTTCCTTTCTGCTCCCCTGCCCACCTTGCGGACCCAGTCAGGCATGGTGTGAGTGCTTGGGGAGCGGTGGTGGGTGTTGATGACTATGACAGTAATGATGATGGAGGCAATGACGAAGACCATGGTGAAGAGCATGTACTTCCCAATGAGCGGTACAGCGCTGGAGGTGGAGGGGATCAGCTCCACAATGACCAGCAGGAACACAGTCAGGGACAGCAAGACAGAGATGCTGAGAGTCATCTTCTCACCTGGGGGGCACAACAAGCCATCTTTGCTATTGTCTCCATACAGTATGGGTCAGAAAGTGTGTGGAAATTGTTAATGGCCTGACCATTAACAATCAGTTAATGTCAAATTAATCAATTAAATCACAGTTGCTTTATCGGTTCCTACTGATTCCACACATTTAAATAATCTAAAAATCACCAGGAGACCCAGAATGTCATACAATTTGCAATTGTTATAAGCAAGATTTATGATTAATCACAGAAACATTTAGACTCAAACCTTTGTCCTGCACTCTGAAAAGATGTCCTTAAATAACACAGGATGTGCTGTTTCCACTGAACACATACAGTTGTGTTTAAAGAGAACAAAGCATGTCTTCACGGCAATACACCTTTTTCATTTTTCAACACATTTATGTGTAAGGGACAACATGGTGTGGTATTTAAACACATCTATTTAGGAGTGTATGCTAAAGTCTTTGTGGAACCAGGCTGGAGCTGTCAGCTCATGATATCCTCAATATGCGATCTTCTTGCAGCCACAAGGGAGAGCTATATCTGTGAGCCTGGTCCAATATTTGAGCCCTCCCTAAGCCATACAATCAGGAGTCCACATCTAGTGTTAATGACACATAACTGAGTCCATGTGATTGAGTATTAGAGCAATAATTACAATATTCACTAATCCAAACAAACCATTTTAAAGGAATGAGAGGTAACATTTTCCCAAAACCATACAATACAACAAGCAAACATGTTCTGATGCCATTTCTCACAAACAGAACGCAAAGCATGTTGTTTTTGTTGTTCGGTGAAACCAATTAATCTGGAGAGAACATGCTTTGGCACCAGCTTCTCCTCCACAGCATCGTGGCAGCAGCCATATCAGAAACAGGGATCAAGTGATGTATTATACATTAAAGCAAAGGCCTGCTTCCAGACTATGACAGCACAGAGGGACCCTGGGTAATGAGGCAGACCTACACACTGGGAACATGACCAGATGTGCACAGAAGCACAGTAGTTTCTGTCCCAGCCGACGTAGGAACACCTCAGACTGACAGTCAGAATTGAGGACGAGCCCTTGGCCAGCAGAGGTGTCGGCTGATACAGATGATTCACATGAAAACAGTGAATTAAGTATCAGTGTAGCAACTATAGAAAGGAATTTCATTGGACAATTTGCCCAATATCACTTTCTTTCGGTAAATCCCTTCTGTACAGTGTCCTATGTGCTTCTCAGGTTAGAGTGTCACAGTACATCACCCCTGGACTAGTTTTAGGGTGTAGTGCCTTGCTCAAGGACACTTCGGCAGTGACTGTGGGCATCAATGTAATACTAGTCACACTCCTCATACACCCTCCCATTTATACCAGGGATTGAAACCAACAACTCTCTAGTTTCTAGCCAGCCTCTCCATCTCTAGCCCAAGTTAATGCCACATAATTTATTTTTACTAGGATACCGATTGATAACTTACTTACTCACATATCCCTGGAAAATGAAACAAAGTGAAACAAGTGTTGACATACCAGAGTCTGTAGGAAGATAGAAGACCAGGCCAGTGAGGAAGGAGAAGAGCATGCAGGGGATGATAACATTGACGATGAAGTAGAGGGGCAGGCGCAGCATGAGGAAGTGGTAGGTGACGTCCAGGTAGGGCGTTTCCGGGCAGCAGGCGTAGTACACCCAGTGCTTCCAGCCGCGGTAATCCTTCATCACCCACTCTCCACTCTCCATGAAGTTACTCAGGTCAGGGCGGTCACTGTCCTGGTGTGGAGGAGCATGATGGAGGTGTTAGAGGTGTAACACAGGCCAAAAGGGGATACAATTAGTAAAGTGTTATGTGAAGCCATTTATAGGGATGGGACGATCTGCTTATCTCACGATAAGATTCAATACACAATATGGGTTCACGATTTGATACAACTTATGTTATGATGATATAATAAATAAAAGTTCAATCACTCTGCAGAATTATGTTTGTTTCAGCCACTAATCTTTCTAGCAATGGCACTGGCTTGCTATAAGGTAAACAACAATGTAAAAATGTCATTACAAAGTGCAAATAATATAATGTAGATGGAGAGCTTAGCCATCTCATTTGTGATTACTAGGCTACAGCAGAATACACTGTATAATATCACGATTAATTTTTCTGCCTCACGACACATATTGTCACATTTTTGTGACCTATTGCAATATATATTGAATTGTCCCATTCCTAGCCATTTATGCTATCAGAAATGTGGATTTGGTCTATTTGTATGAACAGTCAATGCCCGAGGGGTTCGGTTAAAGAAAATGTCTGATTGGTGTTACTGGATTGACGACGACCAAGTTGCCATCGTAAGTCCAGGTGCCCAGCTTCATACTGCAGTTCTGGAGGTCGAAGGGGAAGTGCAGCACGATAATTTCACAGTAGCTCTTGAAGATGGCAGGTGGGTTCCATGTGATCATGCCAGTGTGTTCCAGCAGCACTTTGGTCTCATGAACGATAGCAAAGTCACCGTCAGCACTGTGGGCACAGATAAACACCGGCAGCATCAACATGGGAGATAATGTTAACACAGGGGGACATCAGTGCCTGGGGCTGGGCACGGCCCGGCCGTCACTGCTGTCGCACAGTCCAACCAACCAGAGCACAGACTGGCACAGTTTGTTGTGGCAGCGGAGCTGGTTGTCAGGGAAAAACAGCAGTGTGTCAGACACAGCATATGGTGTGGGGGGAACCTGCGATACAGAGGCCAGATTTAGCCTGATGAAATCTGAGCTTTCACACTCTGCACAGAGGAGAAAAGGAAAGTGTGATCCAAAACATCACTGAGAGCATTTTTCAGTCTGCCTGGTGGTTGGAGGCATTAGGTAAGGTGAAATGGATCATAATTTTAAAAAAGGATTTTAGAAAAAGATATATGAATTGAATATATCCTGATAACTTACTTGTTGTAAAGAACCAGATCAGGCCGCCAAATGTCAGTGGATGGAACTCTGATCTTTTTGATTCCACCATAATCCTCCGGGTTCCACTGCAAGTTCACATCTTTCCATTGCTGGAAAAACAAACAGATAACAGAAGGGACACTCAGCTCAATGGAAAGTGGTTACACAACACATACTTGAAATAGATATAATTACTTTTAATTATTTATAGTTTATATTTAGCAAATATGGACAAAAACATCGTGGAATTTGTGTGATACTTTTGAGTATCAGCTAGAACAAGATCACAGAATCCAGTACAAGCGTGTGAGTCTGTGTGAGTCAGTTAGGTAGGCCTCTTGAGGAGATGGCACTATGGTTTGATTTGAGGGGGTGCTGGAGGGGCTGGGACCCCCATAAGAGACAAGGGACACCCGATAAGAAAGACAAATCTGAACTTGGGGTCGTCCCACGACGCGTTATCGAATAAAACGAACATTTCCTAGAAAATACAGCCTCCTTTATAAATCTCAGTAAGTATTTCAAATTTCCCAGTTACCCCGAATGCAGCACAAACCCCCCGACGTCGGTAACGTGATGAACAAACGCGCATAGAAAGACAGACAGACAACAAGTGGAACTTCCCCTTTGGCTGCGTGAATAACTTAGTAAGTAATTATCAACAAGTAACTTACTTACTAAAGAAAATTCCCACTTTTTTCTGTCTTCAATGATTTACATTTTTTACTTCGAGCAGTAGCTAGCTAGCTAGCTGTTACGTCTAGCTAACTAGCTAACTAAGTTACCATAGCTGAATTAGAAAGGAAAACACTTTTGCTTGTGGAATATTGACCATAAAACACCAGAAATGCATGGAAAGAGAGGAGAAGAGGAGGTTTCTCATGACTTTTTCAGAAGGTTATTTCCCCCCCCAGAAATAGTCAACTTGTTCCTTCAACCATGGCGAGAAATGTGTCTAACTTATCTCACCATATGTGATAAACTTTTATTTATGCTTCATTTAGGCTATGAACGTAGTGTTTTTATAAAAAAAAAAAAAAATCCAGATTATCATTGATGTCAACCAACACACTGTTGAGAAGATATTTAATTTGAGTCTTATAGAGTTCAGCCTGGAGGAGCAGCAGCATCTCAGGTCAGCACAGTGTCCCAACACACTTCCAGAGAAGCTGCACCAGAGGGAGAGCATCTCACTGCCATCAGCTATGATCATATACATATAATATATAAAATATTAATTCCAACTGTGTTTGCTAGGGCTTTCTACAATACTACAGTGTAGCCAGGGTCTCTCTTTCATGACAATATAAAAAAAAAGAAAAAAGAAGATAGAATCTGGTAGAGCAAACCTGTTTCAATCGCACGTTGCTGCTGACAATCTGGTTGACCTCATCCTGTAGATTGAGACACATGTGTTAAGATTCTTGTCGACAGTGAACCTTAACTCACATGAAGTGATATAGGGTGACATGACGCCTCACCACGCTGATGAGCTGGATGAGCTGAAGGCCAACAGTAACCACCACTGGGTCCCTGAAGTGATTGACAGGACGGACAACCTTGTTGTAGCCAGTGAAGAGGGTTTTAACCAGGCGTGTTTCATCACTGGAGGCCCAGGCAGCACCTAAAACAAACAGGACACAAATGAGTTCCCCATATTGAATGTACATGTGACTTTTGGCTCTTTTGGGACGTGGTGTGCCTCATTTGCATTCAGTTTAGCATCCATAGTCTGAAAATGATGGCCGATACACATACAGTATATTAATTAAAGAGAGCAACAACTGAGTTTTCTTCGTCTTTTTTCCTCACCAGTGCCGACCGCTCATGCCAAGGTTAGATCATGTTGGCTGCTGACTGTTCATGGACATGCTGAGGTGAGTGGATTGGGAAATAACAGCGTTGTGCCAAAGTAGAGTATTGCTTTTAGAGCATTTGATAGCTGATAGCAGTAGATTTAATGAGTTGAAAATAGATTTCTCCAATGGCACATAAAATCACTAATATGTCCAGATAGTCTTCAACTTTGTTTTTATTTAAAAACCTGTGGAAAACGAGTAAAGTAACAATTCGAGTGAAAGGATCTACAGTGTCAGATGCTGGAGGTGAGAGATTTGTACGGGTCATTATTAGAGATAGTGTTTCATCTCTGCTTATGCTATTTCCGCTACATATTTGTCACAAGCCAGAGCTGTATCCCCTTTCATTTTCCACCTGACCTTGAAGCGAAGGTCATTTGACAGCAACATGTTTTCTGAATGGTTGAATGATTCTCGAGACATTCAGCTCAGTATACTCAGGAATTGCCCATACAAAATCACGCTGGTGATTTCATGAAGAAAAACAAAACAACAAACTTCTGTGGTCACGGACAGCCAGAGGTTGAAAAACAAAAACAAAACAGTACACATGCCCTTGTCAATCAAAAAGCCAGCTTCCTAGACATGAAAAATTACTCATTATGATTTTTGTTGTTTGAATTGGATCAGCTTACTATATGACCTTACAGCAGTTACGTTATACATAATTAATGAGAAAAGGGTTTAATAATTGTTAGTTTACTCTAAATTAAGATGAATATGCTGGGAATGGTACAACTTAGTTAAGTAAAAAGGACATTTATTTCTATACATTTAACCAGCACACAGCACACACCCAGTTCGGTTTACATTATTCCTCACCTGCGAGAATTATAAGATGGAAAATGAAAAATGAAGGAGCCATTCTTGCCACTATTATCTCATAAAACCAGGCATCCAAAATCGAGATCCAACTTCAAAACGTTGCCTGTTGGGCGCTTGTGAATTAAAGCCGTTCAACCCACTTAAAACATTTTTACACCACTGACAAATGACTTATAGCTTCCAAGCTCTCCAGTGGCAGCAGCATTGTTATTATCTCACAGCGTATGTGAGTGACTGCCAATGCTTGTCATTTGAGAGGGCCACATTCTTTGTCATGTGTTATAAGATCAACATGCCAGAGTAATCTAGTACTGAAATAGCCCATCGTGAAATAGGCCACGCACGCTACGGACAGTGACAACGTGACTGCAGTGACGGCACTACTGGCTGCTTTTAAAGGAGTTGCATTTGTTTAGTAGATGGTCATTATCGTCACTGATGCTGTATCAGTGATAAACAATTAATGCTAGAAAACATGTGAAGGCATACTTAATTTAGCTCAATTGAGAATGAGTATTTCGAATTTATTTGTCTTTATTATTTAGTTCTGCAGTTCTGTCGCTGTGCCCCTTTTAAGATTGAAGAGGATTCGGAAAGCTAATCAGGAAGCTTTTTTTTTTTAATTTAGAAGTTATTGTCACAACGCTTCTCATGCCCAGTTGCACACCCTAAACAAATTATATGTGATATACCCCGGATTTTTCAAGATTTTCAAACAGCTTTGTGTTTCCAGAAGGCCAGGCGTTACACCCCTGTACCCCCTCTTTACTCCACGCCTTCCCTACCCTGTCGAGCCTGTGATGGGTCAGGCAACTCAATTTCCTCACATCCCCAATCCGTTCTATCAGCCAGTCACTCAAGCACTAGCCTCATTCATCTCACTTAGGGACAAATGACCATTTTGGCAATGTCTGAATTAAGAGAGATTTGTCTCAACCCCCTCCGAAGCCGCTCCACCCAACCCCTTCCCTCTCCAGTCACTCAGGCCTTCTGAATTTACACCGTGTAAGCACCGCTTTGCCTTCCGCCAACTCTGTCACGTAACACAGGACATCGAATCTGCTCAGTCAAACCAGTCCCAGATGGACGCTTCTGGTGCTCTGTCCAATGTTGATTACAACACTTCACATTCTATGTATGACCTGTTTCAGCTCTGTGGTAGGGCTGGGCGATATGGACAAAACCAAATATCACAATATTTTTTACCAAATACCTCAATATCGATATTGCGACAGTATTGTAGGGATGACTATTGGTGCTTTCACAAAATATTTACACAATGAGATTTTTGATATATAATCATCAGTAATGTGGATATAATGACTAAGTGGGTAAAGGCAAATAATAGTCTGTTAAATTCAGAAAATTACATCACTTTACTGTAATGCAGCCTTTAAAACCAGGAGAAGACAACACTTATGCCACATCACGATATTACAATATCCAAAATCTAAGACGATATCTAGTCTCATATCTCAATATCAATA
>OMOV01112935.1:0-11366 GCA_900312565.1 Beryx splendens | reverse complement strand
AAACGAGAACAAACTCTGAAACACGATTTACATGTGAAAATTACGTTCCTCCACCTCGAATTGGATTCTGTGACAACAGTAACAATTGTACATGGTATTTTCAGCTGAAAGTTGGTTAACGGGGGCGCCTGGGTGGTGTAGTGGTCTATTCCCTCGCCTCCAACACAGGGGTTCGCAGGTTCGCGCCCCCGTGTTACCGCCGGCTTGGTCGGGTGTCGCTACAGACACAATTGGCCGTGTCTGCGGGTGGGAAGCCGGATAGGGGTTTGTGTCCTGGTCGCTGCACTAGCGCCTCCTCTGGTCGGTCAGGGCGCCTGTTCAGAGGGGGGGGAATAACGTGTTCCTCCGCACGCGCTATGTCCTCCCGGTAAAACTCCTCACTGTCGGGTGAAAAGAAGCAGCTAGCTGACTCCACGTGGCATGTGCATGAGTCTCTCCCTCCCCAGATCGGCAGAGGGGGCGGAGCAGCGACCGGGACCGCTTAGGCAGGGGAACAATTGGATGACCAAATTGGGTGAAAAAAGGGGAAAAATTCGACAAATACATTATTTAAAAAAAAGAAAGTTGGTTAATGGTTAAGTTTAGGAAGGTAAGATGGTTAAATGAGAAAAACATTCATTAAAAACGTTTATTTGACTCACCGTAGAAATTAATATAAACTGGGAATTGAACTCCAGTCAGCAGCATTAAAGGCAAATGCCCATCCCCCACTCCAGCCACAACGCTGTGCTACTGCAGCGTGAGACTACTTCCTGTTTTTAGTCGTGTCTCCTTCACGTAACCGTTTTCTGCTGGGAAAACACATGTGTGACACTATGTGTTAAGGTTATGTGCCACCACCACCACATTTGGTGTTAACAAGTCATGTTCATTTCAGTATTTGTGTGAGATCAGGTTGGAGAGCTGTTTAACTGTCCTTTCACCACAGACCAGCAGACGATCAGCTCCTCCACTCCCTTCCCCTCTTTCCCAATGTGTAACTAAACGCACACTGAGTGAGAGAAGAGTGAGACACAGTGTGGTTCCCTTTGTTATCTGAGATGGTAAAAAAAATATATAGGCAAGTGACAGTGCCTACATCACCTGACTGATCTAATAATCATTTCCCATCCAAAACACCGAGCCTATCCCGTTTATTTAGAAAATTATTGAGGCGGGAATAACGCCTACCTGCCTGCAGTCAGTCACTTCCAACAGACCTTAACAGCAGGCTTCTTTTTAACGGTAATTTTTGTTTTTACCGAGGAGCCTTATAGTTCTGCATCAGTCAGACTTGGCTGTAGTGCTGTCAGTGCAGCTTTGCGCCGACAGTCTCCCACTGTGAAAACAAAAGTGAAACTTTGTGAAGCTCCAAACTCGCATGTGTTTGCATGTAACTTTGTTTTAGTCATTGCAGATGTCTAAAGCTGCCCAACAGTTTACATGAGTGCTAGTGAAAAGACTTGCACATTGCCCCTGTTCACCATTGTATTCCACTGAGCACACTGCTCTCGCTGTAGGTAAGTAATTAATTCATAATCCATGACAGGCCGTGATATATTGAAATTAAATCAGAGTTAAGGTGCATTGTCTGCAGCTTTTTGTTTAGTCACACTACGTTCCAGTTTAGTGGTAAATTAGCATAGTTGACATGTATAACTCCAGTCTTCTGAGGGTTTTATCTTCCTACTGTAATTTAATATTTGTATTCATCTACCTCACCTGTATTCATCCATGACAATGCTGAGTGTTTAACACAACAACTCATTATTAAACTGGAATGCAAACCATACAGGTTTTTCAGGTAAACATAGTAAAATGTTTGCAGTAAATTTATGTAGCTTACATTTTAATAAAGCAATACTTTTTCTCAAAACAGCTGCTAGTATGCTTGTAGTTTTACTCCAGCTCAGTCCAGTAAGCTAAGGCTTTATGATTAAATTTCTCAAAACACTGTTAATGTGCAGTTTTGTTGGGCTCAGGCTGGACCGAGTCCGGCTTGAATTTTTGGGCCTGATTCAAGCTCTAGCCCACTCTGATGTTAACAGTCATTAATCTAGACTCACTATGAAGGTTTGTCAAAAGTAAAGATTACAATCTCTTTAAGGAATTGTCATTAAGTATGCATTAAGCGATTTGGCTACGTATTTTTAAAATATTTTATTTGGTAACAGTTGACATTGAAAAGACGCTTATGACACATCCATAACACTTCGATAAGCCTGCGACTGAAAGGATAGTGTGCTCTATAGTGTGTGCTCGATAATGCAGCTGTAATGCATAGACAAATGATTGGTGCATTGTGGATATGAGACGTTATGAATATATTATGTTAACATGATTATCATCTTACCAGGAGTCGTGTGAACAAGATGGGTCATGCTCGAAGAGGTTACACAGTACTGAGTATTTTTTTTAATCAAATAGCTATCTTGTTTTTGTTTTTATTTAAAATAGAAAAAGAAAACATGAGAAAACTAGAAAAGTGCACTCAGTGGAGTGCAGATCTCTGCCAGGCTCCGCTACGCCAACCATAAGCTAACCTAAACCTAAACCCAATTGCGAAGGGCACAGCTACGGGAAACACTGTCTGATGGGAGAACAGACTTGGGCACAACACCTGCTAACACCGGCTCCCTTACAGTCAAAACATGCGTAACATTAGTGTTGGTGGATTCTTGTGTTGGCATTTCCCCCCAGATTTGCACACCAAGGTAAGACAATTGTTGTTTGTATTCATTCAATCAAACATTACATCAGTGATCATCTAAAACCTTCAATAATGTCAGCCAGCTGCTGAAAGACCTTTGTTTGGTCTCCTTTTGAACCGGAGCATCTGCAGATCAATTCCATACCTGATATGTTATGATCCACTAAAGTTAGGCACGATACGAGACAAATAAATCCCCGTTTCTGTTATCTTCGCTGCCATGTTGTTGTCCGTAGCGGATCACTTGCGCCCCTACTGGCCGGAGGAGTGAGGAGTCAGCAGTCAGACGGTCATTGTAATGACGGTATAAAACAGTCAATAAAATAGTTTTAAAAAAAATTATGAATCACTGCAACCACGAGAGGTCGTACAGCATACAGGCATAAATGTGCACAGAAAATATTAGGCTGATTGGTCCAGTAGTATGCGAGATTAGCTGAGGACAGACAGATACACACACTCACACTCACTCACGCACACACACAACCAAACGCATGATCCCCTCCAGGCTTATGCCTGGCGGAGATAAAAAACTTTTTTCACAGAATATTTCTCACTACTTGAGTTGATTATTTTCTATATCTTTACCAAATGTGTCAATAATTAAGCAGGGCTCTGTAACAAGCCAAAAAAAAAAAAGTAGTGCTGAGTGACTTGGAAACATTATGTACTGCTTTAGGGCTGTGTGATAGAGTAATGGCAATTTTTAGCATTTGTGAATGAGCTGTTGAATACTGAGAGGATCCTCACAAATGATTTAAGGACTTTCTTACTGAAAATGCAGCTGTCTTGGATCAAGTGCCGTTTTCATCAAAGGACAGACAGATGTGGTGAGGTAGTGATACTGGAGGCTTCGAAATAATAGCAAACAGTACTTTAAAATAGTGTTTTCTGAATATTACATGTGTATCATACCTTACACCATTATGTGTAATGAAAGCATCATAATGGAAGAAAGGCTGAACAAGGTGATAAGCATGTGTTACAAGTGTCCCGGTAATGCAAATCATTATCTTTTATTTTCTGCCCATTTTGAAAAGAACCCTTCATGCACGGTCACCCATTTGTCTTGGTCATAACTGTCAGATCAACAACCCCAGCATGTCAGTTTGAAATATGAATTCTTCTCCCTGTCCCTGAATGCTGTGTATACTTTATCGACATTTGGGCAGCTTGTGGCCGTCTGGCCGCGGGCATTTGATGTAGATTCTCTCAAAGACTTCTTTGGGGATTGCTCATATGGTCTGGGGCCAACTGAAAATTGAATGATGGATACTACACTATCTCCAGTGACTCTCTTTGGCCTCATATAACTTTACAGCCCCATTTCCCCCCCCCTGGTCTGTAGATTAGGCATTGTAAAAAAAAAAAGCATCAGAACCAGGCCTTACAACCACACTGATCAAGACATTTGTCTGTGACACCTATGGCACCCAGGAGCTTTAAAGGTGCACATGTCTGTGCGCTGTAAATACCCAGCTGCCAATGCGGGGGCTGGAGAGGGCTTTAGAGGTAAAGGGGCCAAATCGTAACAGATTGCCAACCCAACCCCCTGCCCTAAAGCAAAAAATGGACTTTAGGGATGAGGGTGCCAGTCATGGCATTATTGATGCTGAGCTGTGTACAGGGTAAGGCCCATCTGCCACTGTCTGCTATTTGGGAGAGAATTTTTTTTTTTTAAACCTTCCCTTTTGTCATGTCTCAATTGAGCCCTCAAACTGTGCTGGCAAAATCCTCTCTTCTGTCCCCCTTGTCCTCATTATAGGCACAAAGCTGTAAGTCCAAGCCTAGTTTACCCTCAGAGAGCGGCAGCTTGGAGAGAGAATGGGTAAAGCCATACACAGCCATGACATATTGTATTTCCTATCATATGGGAACCGAGCGAGAGAGAAAAAAAGCACAACTGTGCCTATAAGCACTCAAATCATTCCCTATAGAGTGGAAGATCCTCATGTATGTCCCTCCTCTTTTTCAATGAAAACTCTATGAACCCGTGAGTTCTAATGCAAACTGCTCTGAACTGTTTGTAAGAAGCATTCTGTATTATTAGGTGCATGTAAGAGGTCCATATCTCTCTGAGGGACAACACAGTTTTATGTCCAGTTGAGAGTGGGCCACCCACAAGATAGCTGCCATTGCGCAGTGACGCATCATTGAAACCATATGTTTCCAAAGACAAGCACACACAAACACATTCTCTCTCTCTCTTTAACACACACACACACACCAGGCATGCAGTATACGTGCTCACTGCATTTTCAACAACATCGGTATGATTAATGGGCTTCGGAACTGGGGAACTTGTTCAATGTGACACAAGCTTTTGTCTCTGTGTGTCATCCTCTTCCTCTTCCTGACAGCCACCACAGCCCCCTTCTCTCCACACCCAGCTACTGCCGGCTGGTTGGCTGGGGCGGGAGGACGCGATATGAGCTGACAGCACAGTAATAACCCATGCAAATGAACGGGGTGGGGTGTAAATGCAAATGCTAAAAGCACAATGGAAAAGTGATTAAAGAGCATTTCGGTGTCTTTTATCTCATGGTGCTGCTCGTGTTGGGGAATAAAGGATTTCAAAGGAGCAGACTTAGGTCTTGGGGACTCTTGCCAGCACTCATTTCGACATGTCTTTTTTTTTCCCTAGAGAAGACTTAACTTTGATTGTTTCCCAGGCTGCCTTCTATCTCCCCACTGCCACAACTGTAGCCCATCCATCCATGTGACTTCTCAAACTCCTGGATTGTACACTTTGCCAGTGTTTCATGTCTCACTCAACGTAACGTAATCTTGGAGTGCATGTATGTTTCTCACACTCTCCGAAAATAACTACTGTTTCATATCTGTGTGTATGTGATTATGCGTCTTTACAGAGGTATGAATTTTAATACACCTCTCTGTTGAGAACAGTCTTAGCCTTAGAGCGGGAATGAAGCATCTGTGGGGCATACAGTATGGATATTGGCAAGAGCTGGCACTGTAAAATTTGTTTATATTTTTTTGATGCCAGAATCATAGCCTCAAGCTTACAGTTGAGATCATTAAATGGGCTCAGGAATGGACAAATTAACTTACAGTCCAGAAAGACTCCATCACTGAGAACGAAAGAGTCACTTGAATTGGCATTTTGAGTTTCCAGTTGCTTAATTTGCATTAAACTGGCATGGACATTTCTGTCTTCACTCTTCATGCCTGACCTCTCCATGCCTCTGTCTTTGGCACCAATTACAAATCCCATTTAAGAGAAGATGAGTAAAATATGCACTGCAGCCTTCCTTCTGAGGTCTCCAGTGTTCTTATTCCCGTGGTTCATACGGATAAATGTGCAGGAATTTCTCTCTGTGACATTGGTGCAGAGAGATATTGACAACTTGGTGAGTTTCACAGTATACACAAACGCACAAGGTACAAGGACAACAGCACCTTGCATCCTATGCATAGGGACAGCGGACGTGACATGCAGGGTGAAAGATGATACGAGGCAGGGTGGCACGGTGAGAAGGGAGACTGTCCTTCAGCTGCAGCACCTGGGTTCAAGCGCCCGTGTCAGTAAGACTCCGCCCTGCCAACGTGTCCTTGAGCAAGACTGAATCCCAACAAGCTTCGGGGACCCTATTCTGTAGCTGAGCCTGACCTCTGAAGAGAACATCAATAAAATAACATATTACCATGGACAGTAGATTCTACCTTGCAAAATGCACTACATTATTTTAACACCTGGTATTTGCCAGACTCTCTTTTCCCTCCACCTGTATTCTCTCTCTGGCTTTTGTTATGGATCTGTGAGTATCAGAGACATGGTGTGATATTGTCACTCTTGGGCATTAATAACGGGGGATATTTTGTTGATGTTCTTTTGGTTCCACTTGCCTGTCTCTCTCTGCCTGATCTATTATTTCCACTTCCAACTCAACCGAAATTCTCCACGTTTATATGTGAAATGTTGCTGTGGTGACGTATTTCCTCAAGGCCTTCTCTCATGTCCGTTTGTCCAAACTACATGGGGATATGGCAAAGTATGGCATTCAACAAACTCACCATATCTGCTGCAGAGAATTCGAATCTAATCTAGCATCTTTCATGGTAAAAATTAGTCTAAAGTAAATTACTGTCCTAATAAAAGCCACTGGAAATTAGTTTGAAAGCTTTATTAAAAACAAATCTCTGCAGTGGAGCATTCAGAATCAATGTTCTTTTGTGACTAAATGGCATGCGTCCACATAGGATAGTTGGTGACTCAAGCACAAGTCATGCTTAAAAGCTAATATGCAGTAAACAAAGAAAAAAGCGTTAGTAGCAGACATTTGTGAGCTGTCTGAAATTGGAAAACCTTGGCTAAATGATTACGCTAATGTTCCCTGTGTGATTGCTATTCAAATTGTCGTCCAGATAAATTGTGGGCCGATGATACAAGCTGCTGCTTTGATGTGGTAGCTTTCACAAAGGTATCAATTTATTTGAAACTGAACCTGTAATGTCACTTGCAAGATTGCTGGAACACTTTCAGACTTACCACATATTTTGATTTTTGTCTGAACATACCATTGATTGCATTTTGTTTGATCATACATTTTGACTCAAGCAACCACCAATTGACTGCTTGTTGAACGTAGGTTTATAGTTGCTGAAACACAAAGACTAGCTTAGAAAAGTTTATCCGGTGGTGAGATGAACACAATTAAATGGAATATGCAGATTTTTAAAGGCTGTTTTAGAAGTTTAACTTTCCAATTACACAACTTTGACACAAAAAAAATCTCTATTTAATCTAGTAATTGATCATTGCTCCACTTGTCTCTCTTTTGAATGCCATCCCTTACCTTGGCTTGTGGAGAAATTATGCTGCTGCCCAGTTCAGCTTTAGCCGTGAGTAATTTCAGTAGCAGAAAATTGTCCAACCTTTAACTAATTTCAGAAACTTTTTCATTGACTACTTGTCTATTCTAGCCCTTAAATTAAGAGTTGATCTCAATACTAAGCAGTTTTGACCACCAGTGCCGGAGAGATTCATTACTCCGGACATTGTTCTTAAACTGTCACTCAGAGGGATTATTTGTCAAGAAACTAATCCTTCAGTGGTTTTGATCTGATCACAGCGAGAAGCGAAATGCCTTGCACAATCATTTAGCTCGGTGAAGCCATTCAAAATTCATACTGATTACTTTGTGACCCCTGGGCTCACGATCAAAAAGTACAGCTTCATCAAATACTTATCGCTGAATTACTTTTAGTGAAAGAAAGCCAAGGAATGACCTTGGCGCCCTTCCTTTGAGATCCCCTAACCACCCCCACCTTCCCCCTCCCCCTCTAAAAATAAACCCCTAGAGATGTGGACCTGAGGCCAGAGTGCTTAGTACAGGGGGATGTTGGGAGTGTTTTTTGTGAGTCCAGCTGTCTCCAGAGCTCTAAATCCCTTAATTATCAGGCCTGGGAAAGCAGTCTCTTGGGAGCATTAAACGTGCTCCTGTTCTGCACACTCTCCAATCCCATTTGCAGTTTTTTTTTTAAGATAGCAGGGTAATGGTGCTTGAGGATATAGAACAAGAAGGAGGTGAGAGAGAGAGATGAAGGGTCTGTTATTGATATAACTGATACAGTACTACTATTGTCTGTGGACTAACGTGTTGCTTTTAATGCAGGGATGTGCGAGGGTGCTCTTACCACCTCTGTCTGAACATTGGGGACAGTCAGCAGAAATTACCCATGGGACCTCAGACTTCACACTTTTACACTTTAACAATGCATTAGGCTTCAGGATCTGTATTCATCTGATATCACTGAAACCAGCCGGATCCCATGGTATAGTATAACCATGGGACCTGGCCCAGCGTATAGTGTAAGAAACCAGAATGTAATGGACTGCATTTTTTAAAGAGAACAGGTTAATGGTGCTTGAGGATACAGAACAAGAGGTATGTGAGAAAGAAGAGATAGAGGGAGCGTTAGCAGTAAAACAGCACTGCTATTGTCAGTAGACAAGTAAGGGTTTGCCATTAATGCAGGGGCACGCAAGAGTATTTCAGGATTGTCTTTGTGAGACCAAAGGGTCGGATGAAAATGACAATGCATTTCTGAGTTTATCCAATGGGTTTTGAAATGGTTTCATAAGTCCAAGAGGTCTGAGAATTTCCTCAACCCATAGAGGTCCATGTAATCCTTCAATCGAAGCAAAAAACATGAAAATCACCAAAATTGGAGTGTCAAGGTTTTCACATAACAGTGAAAAAGAGATAATAAGATCAGTGCCGTGGATATAAAAACATACTTGGATCTTTCACACACAACCCAGACCCAAATTTATATATATATATATATATAGTATACATATCCACAAAGGTGTAAATAAAATCCGAGGAGACAAAATAACTGAGGCAATCAGAATGCCAGGCACATAGCGCAGAAGTACTTTTGCCTGAATTGTACATATTGCAGCTCTGCTGTTTTCATTATGAAAAGGAGAGGAAGGTATGGTGGGGAGAAACTTTGGAATTTTTGTATCTGTGCTCAAACCTTTTGAGTCTTTATAGAAACCTCCAACAGAATGTCAAATATATTGACATTTCTTATTTTTTCTAAAAGTTTCTTTGCTTTAGATTTTTTTTCAAAGGTTTGTCTGTTGCAATAGTTGCTGTTTAGCAAACTTGTCTGTGGTAGCTTTTATCATTTCAATTCACAAGTTTCCCTTTCCTTGGTTTGAATCAGCTCTCAGCAGTATATCAGCAACAAAATGCTAGACACTAACCTTGTCTTGAAAGAATTTTAATTATTTATTTTTAAAACAATTGGTATGCATGCCTCACCAACTGTTTGCAGAGAGGCAAAGCCCCCATTTCAAACACCCAACAGACAGCTTACCACAAAGAAAAACAGCAGCACAAAAGCAAAGGAAAGAAAACCACAACCTTTAAGAAGTGGGTGAAGAGAGAGCTGCAATTAAATGAGGTATGAAAGGCTTAAACTCTATCATCACCGACAACCATCTTAATCCTTTAAAGGATTGTTGTGTTTGCAAATTATGTTCTTTGCATGGTAGGTCTTGGTTTTAATCATGTCAAATATTGCACCAAGGCTTATTGCTGTGTCTTTGGCTTTGATGACTCCCATTAGGTGGGCTCCCCACCTACTGCGGGGCAGAGAGCAATGGAGCACTCTGAGTAATGATCAACCTGTAGTTCTCCTGAAAAAAGCTGACCGAACATTTAGGCTACAAGATTCTGTTCGTGATTTCATTCAAATTAAACAAAACATCTCTTTGCCATTACTTTGAACCAATCTGTATCAGGGGATCAGCAATACACATCAGTCAAGGAGAAACAGTCATTTATAATAAATAAGACTGCAATTTACCAGACTAGCTTTGTCTAAATTAAACGTCTGGTGTGGTGTGTTGAAAATATTGTGAAAATGGATCATAATTCTTAATTACATAACCTACTAAGAACTTGAGGAGGGTGTTACTGGACTGTGGCCACTTTCTAAAATGTGTCGTTTAATGTTGGTTTATGGAAGAGAGCAATCAATATCATAAATCTATAAAGTGGAGCAGTTTTGTGATTACTCACTTTGCATATTGGAGCAACTTCACAACATTGGAGCCACTTTAACACACAAGACCACTTGTATGTCTGGGAGCACGGTTGGTCAGGATCAGACTATCTCTGACAGCTTATCATATGCCAAGTTGAGACAGGCCTGTCAGAGCGCTAATGGGGTGTTCTAAGGTTAATTTACAACCATATGAATTCCATCAATAAGCAATTAAGAGGTGTGGAAACAGAGAGGCACCCAGGCCAGCAGCTGTATCTCCCCAAGCCCCCACCCGCCTTTTAATCAATTAATCGCCGTGGCATGTCTGTTTAAAACCGCCCGATAGATTTAGACATAAAAGTGACATGTGGAAAAGGCATTGCTCCCCTCATCACCTTTCTTGTTACCTTGTATGCCTTAAAGTGTGCCTCTTGGATTCAGAAATCTTCTCTAACCTCACACTGAACACACACATATACACACACTCCCCCTTGACAGATTTTACACACGTTTCCCATTCTGATTAAAGCTCACGGCAATTGGGGTAATCATAAAACATTCGGCTTCCTCTTTTTTCTAGATGTGGAGGGAAATTCACAGGAAATGTTTTGTGCGATAATGTGGCAGACAGAATATTTAATGCCCACCCACGACGCTGCATGAAAATATTCAGAACGGCAAGACATGCAGATATATACAGTATACATGAAACACTCAGCCACTTCAGCCTCTTCAAGCTGATGTTGTGAAAAGCGCCTGTGATGTTGCACGGTCCTCTTCAACATTCAATTGGTCCTTGATTTTCACCCATGCAGCTGGCCATCATCTGCTATAGTTAGTCATCATCGGCTTGTTGGTGCTGGAGTGAATCAGCCACAAGATGCTATATGAAGAATCCACATTCAAGCCACAGTACAATGACAGTACCGCATGTCAAACATCTGATTTTCTGGGGGATGTGGGAGATTTCCATTCATTACCTCCTTCTCCTCCCACTGCTCCTATACTGCTGTTAAGTCTTGCTCACATGTTTTCTCTTTACGCTGCCATGACATACTTGCAAGGATCCCCAGAGAGATTCATACGGAGGGTTAGTGATATGATATGCATGAGATTTCCCCCTTTACCAGCCTCATCCGACTCACATGAGCCC
>OMOV01112934.1:0-16427 GCA_900312565.1 Beryx splendens | reverse complement strand
TGATGCAGCTGCGGCCAGGGAGGAACCTCCATCGCATCAGAGTGGGCCACATGACCGTCTGAAATCGGATATTTAAGGAAAGGCCAATGAGGGCAAACCGATATATCAGTCTAACCCTAGTGACCGCCATCCTGTCGTGACAAGGTCCATAAATTGGCAGAGACGACAAAAGTGGAGAAGGAAATAATATCGCACATTAAAGCAAAGGGAAAAACCAACAGCTAAGACTGAACAAGAGTGTGCATCTGTGACTGCGCTTGCAGTAATTGGGGTCGGAGGTATTTCTCAGGGTGGCACTCGGCATGGATTTTTGATGTTTATTTAAGTCCCTGTGTGCAAAAGTTCATTAAGAGCATTAAGGTTCTTCAGTGTAAAAAGTTCAGTTGTTGAGTAGGTGGTGATGGGAAGTCGTGCTGCTTGATACTGAGCTGGAAACAGAAAGCCAGCCATCTGCTTCACTCACCGGACTAATTTATGGAGCATTTTCTTGAGTGAGCAAGAATGAAAGTTAACCCAGGACCTTTACAAAAAGAAGAACTGCTTCAAATCCCTGTGAAAAAGGGGAGGAGTGAGGAAGTGTTCGCGCGGCCGCTGCATTGTACAGTGCTGTCATTTAAGATTTACAGCCAGCAGCCAACGCTTCAGAAATTAATAAATGAACACTTTGGACTCTAAAGTAAACAGGCATGTTAATCTATCACACATCATCTGAGGCCCCCCGTCATCCCTCACAGTATGACTCCTGTCTGCTGCTGTAATTAGCTCATTTTGGGACGACATGACAGCAAACAAAATATGAAATGAAAAATGACAAACACGGGAGGGGGAAAAAGCAAGTGAAGTTGCCATGGAGACATGCGGCATTATCAGTGTTCATGTTTAGCGTGGGTCCAGCTTGATTTGACCACATTCAAGCATCTGTCAATATATTTATGGTTTAGGAAAATAAACTATATGTAAGACCACACTGACCACTCCCGACGGGCAGGCATGGAGGAAAAAGCTGCAGTATTATATGAAGATACCCACAGGGTTGTAACAATACGGTGGTGCTTAAGATCAATATTCCTATTTACATTCCCAACCCATAACCACATATTGATGTTCTATGAAATTATATCACTGAGATGGAAAAGGTCAATGAGAGAGTGACTACGAAGTTTGAAAGGTCTTAAATTTACATCCAGAGAAAGTATAATTGATTGACATTTTATTCGCTTATGCATATTATTTCAACTTTTTAAGCCCTGGAAAACGGCACTGTGCAGGCAAATAGCCCCCTTCATCACCAACTGCAAGCACAAACTGCGTTTTTCAGCGGAAAGACTAATCCACCAAAGCTGGCACCCTTGTGCCATAAAGCTCCTTTATAATCAGAAGCCTTCTCTGATCTGATCTGTGATTCTAGGAGGGAAAAGCCTCTGCCTGGCTTGTTTAACTTGCTGCCGACGCCGCCTGCGTCTTGCAGCAGTGAGAGCAGCAATTCAGAATGGGCAAACTGATCTCTCGCTAGAATCATTTAGGAGAGTTGGTGTTGCAAAGTGTTAGTGTATTGGGTGGAATTTAGGTTTGCATTGCCTTGCCTACAAATAATCATTATGGGAGATTTACATACACTACCAGTCAAAAGATTGGACACACCTTACTCTATGTTCTGTTTCTCATTCTCTTAAAGCCAATTTGCTTCGTAGACAAATATAAATAGTGAAGTAGATGCATGAATGTCTTTCCAAAGCCTTTGCCTTTCCATCAAGGCAAAGGGCGGCTACTTTAAAGAAGGTAAAATATAAGATGTTTAGATTTGTTTAACAATGTTTTGGTTGCTGCATAATTCCATTTGTGTTATTTCATAGTTTTGATGTCTTTACTGTTATTCTAAAATGTGAAAAATAGTCAAAATACAGAAAAATGTGTGTCCAAACTTCTGACTGGCAGTGTACAGTATAATATACGTATGTATGACCATGACAGACATAAAGAAGCAACGCTTTTTGACCCATGCTATTAGGCAGGCTTTGCAAAGTGAAAGGCATTGCTTTCTGATTTGGTCATTTTGGTGAATCTGGGCCTAAAAATTGTAATTCTTTTATTCTGTATGGTAGCCCAAATATTATTTTAATACTGGAGGGTGTCTGGTGATTCCCATTCCTACCTGAAAGCTCGATTTAAAGGTCAGCCGAGCCAGCTTGCTAGCCCCCTCGCAGATACTTGATCTAGATTTACTCTGCGACAAGCAGAGAAAACTCTTCGCCCAGAGCTGAATTTGCCCAATAGAGTGCTGGCACCAGCGCTTGCCATCTCCTGCTGTGAAACACCTCTGAGAGTGCAATTAAGACAAAAACAGCAGAAGTGCTGCAACAGTCAGATGTAACGTCTGGCACAACGCTGCCATTATCACCTCTCGTCTGTTTTCCAGCACTCCCCTCTTTATCCCGGCAACGTGCGTGTCTAAGTGCCTTGCCCATCAATCATCTTTATGCTCCGGTAGGAAGATATAAGAGAGCAGAAAAAACAAAACAAACACTCCCAAAGGCTTCCATACGAAGGTAGCATACATGATGGCTGCAAAGCATGCAATTATTACTGAGCTGTGACTAAATGTATGCTTAGATCATGAGTGAAATAGGTTGCCAGGGGTAACATGCATGAATGAGATGTATGAAAACCACTGGCGAAAAATGGCATTTGCACTGACAAGCAGCGCCACAGACATGTCTCCATCTGCCTTGCTGTCTCACACAGCCCGTTTCAAAACACATTTTTATTTGCTCATGAGGCATCTCAAAGGCAGGAGTTGTCTGGACGGGTGATACATTTAGGGGAGAGAAGGAGTTGTGCTAAGAGGAGACTTTCTCTCTCTTGAGGAGATGGAGTAGCACATACAGTCGTCTATCATTTGAGCTCCCTCACAGCCAACTTGCATAGTAAAAGTGAACAGCGCTATGGTGAAACATGGCTCGAGGCAGCACTTAAAAAATAAAAAAAAACTAATTTTTCTTTGTGAAACATGGAAAGCTCAATATGTCCAACAAAGCTCTCAGTCTAAATCCTCTGTGTGAGAGATAAGTACACTGCAGCTTTTACATCTCTGCAGAGATGACAGTGAAATGTGTTACAGGCTTTCACAAGAGAAAGAACGAGCTGGCTGAGGTCAATGTGTGCAGCTTCACCCATGTCTGTCATTCCTTGACCCGCTTCCCCACTCTGCTCTACATAGAAACATCAGATTGTCACGCCAGGTTTGAAACCGAGACGTGACCATTCTGGGACAAAAGCCACATGCTGCGTCTCCGACAGAAAATAAAGTCCCCCCCTTTGTGGACATGTTTCCATCAAAAGGATGGAATTTTCGCTGAGCTTTCCTGGGAGGAATGAAGCCCAGTGCCATGTGAATGTCTCCAGATAAAGTGTGCCATGTCAAATTACAACTTTATATCATTTCAGTGCTAAGTTCAGCTTTACTAAGTGTAGATTCATCTCAAAGCTCCTGATGTTTGAGTAAAGCATGTGCATTTTCAAGGCAATTGGCTTGACAGAACACAGGAGGCTTAATGAGCCGCTATTTTTGGCCTTCTCGGCTGAAAAGAATTGTATTCAGAACACACAATTCTATAACAATTAATGATTGATCCAGAACCAGAGTTATCCAGTCCAATAGGGACCTATAATTAGCACTTTCATTTTGAAATCCAAGTCTATAAATCGTGTTTCTAAGGCGACGGCCACACTGAACCGTCAGAAAACAAACAGAATTATTGACGGAGTGCTGTAGATTTCTGTCCATTGGTTTGTTTCGGAACATCAACATGGTGGGCGAGGCTGAAGAACAGGAAGGCTTTGCCCATAACAGTGCTACTTCATACCAAAAAAGAAGAAACAGACAGTATAAATTAAATAAGAGACTGACCTGGAAAACCTACTAATGTTATACCTGACTTTCACGGCTTTATCTTTGGTTTGGTCCTTGTCTGTGTTCACCACTATTTTTTCCAACACAGTGTTGGAACACCTCTGATTGGCTAAAGGGACGGTGACTGCATTGAACTTTGTCAAAAAATCGGTGTCCTGGATAATACTTTTTAATCAATCCTTCTGCCCATGTGCAGTTGTGAATTTTAGTTTAATTTAAGGTGAAGGTAGACCACTGCAGAAGTTGGACTTGTGTTGAAAGGTGAAAATGTTCTACCAAAGTGAAAGAAGTGTGCTCACCCTTTACTGGGTGCACATGAGGGGAGGGGCTGGGGTCACGCCGGTGTTGTAGTCGAGACCACCTAAAACCGAGACCGAGTCAAGACCAAGACCAGAGCATATCAAGTCTGAGTCAAGACCACGACCGCAGGGGGGGCGAGACCGAGACTACAGACTGTAACGGTAACGTTATTACCTTGTGGAATTTAAGTAACGTTAGTGAAATGATCATTTAACTGATAACTGTGTCGCAATGCTTTAATGCGGCGCATTGAATTGAACTGAACTGAACTGAATTCAACGCGCCATGGGCCTGTATAGAATCAGTGCTTGTTCTTCCAACTTGTTTCACAAAACTCTCTGTGATTTCTGTTGGCAAATTGTATGATCTCATCCTCTCCTCTTCAGCCACACATGGTGCTCTCTCCCCCTGTATCCGGCATTCTGTTTTGGCGCAGCTCAGCGGGGGGTGAGGGTGGCAGCGGTTAATGGTTAATAAACTTTCAAACTTAAAATAAGCCAAGTTATTGGTTGCAATTTGAAGGGGGAAGTTTCACATCCAATCACAGTAAAAAAAATTAATCGGACAATGCACCGGCAGGTAATGCTGATACTGCAACTGTGGTCTTGACTGATCTTGAAATAAAATTCCGAGTCCTCTTTGAGCGAGACCGAGTGAAGACCAAGTGAAAATGCAGTGGATTCTGAGACGAGGCCGAGACCATCAAAATGTGGTCTTAAGACCGGTCTCGAGACCAAGACTGATCTCGAGTACTACAACACTACAGGTGACGCAATGTCATTTTCTAAAGTCAACTGTTGATTTTCTCTACAGAGTTGTTGTAATTACGATAACTGCTGCACAAAATATTCATTCATTCATATTAATTCATGTGTTGACTTACCCATTATGGTTAGAGCTACTTCCTGGTATGTGAGTGTCCGCAGGCTGCCCTGTCCATGCTTGTGACTTCTACCGTACTGCCAGGTGTATAACTGCACACGGTGTTTCCCTTATGCAGGGCTCGATGCAGCCTAAAGAGTTTAGGACCTATTTTCTTATAATGCTTTAGCGGTGATTTCACAGAACCTGAATGGACAGTTCCCATTCACATCAACGTCCCAGAGCGGTTGGAGCAGTGGCATTTGATGTGAACCACTGAGTTCCATGTGAGACTAAGCTCCATATGAACAGACTTGTGAGAAGTTTTGCAGAAAGGACCAAATGAGCTTCTGTGTCTCCTTGCTGCCATGGATTGCAAACATGCTAGTGTTGACTAGAAGAGCTAGAGAGAGCAGTACAGTCTTTGATAATGCTGCGTTAGTCTCGTCACTAACGTCAGCTTTCAGTTGAGTTTTGACAGTCTGCTCAGCACTTGTGCAACAGACTTATCTGCACAGCTTTCAAGCAAGTGTGACACACTTTACGGCATTAATGCCCAGACTTGCGTTGTCACCATACTAATTAATCCTTAAATTTCATAATTGCCATTTTATGCTGTACTAGCCAAATTACCATAGCAAAAAGCTGAAGGACCATTCTGTCCATTCAAGTTGGGTGAGATGCTGTCTGTCAGGGCTGGAGCCTGCTTTTGACAACACTCTTGGACTTGTCTCAGCTTTGTGCCTATTTTGACTTTGACTTGGTCTCAGCCACTATCGAATGTTGACTTTGGTCTTGGTCTTGAATAGGACTTGATTCCCTCTGGTCTCAGTCTTGACTTGGTCTCAACCTCCTTTTAACCTGCGAACTGACTTGGGCTCTGCTCGGGTGGTCTTGACTATAGCCAGTCAGCATATAGACTGTGAGAGGACAGTTTGTTGCTGTTTATCTCAATAATGTACAGCAGAATGTTCCCCTCATGTTATGTTTAGGATTGACCATGACGTTCCTCAGGCACCCGAAGAAGAAGTACTGTATGTTCTACAAGGTAGAACGTCGCTCAAGGTGGGAAGGAGTTTCCCATATAATGATTATGTTTGAGTAAAGTACATTTTAGATAAATTTTGGGTGATGTGATGCACAAAGTTAGAGTGCACTGTAGTGTCAGTTGCCTCAAAGCAGCCATAGTTTCTGTTATAACATAACTAGAAGGCATTAATGTCTTACAACTGACTACAATTGAACTGAGTACATTTGACTTCAAAGATTCTTCTTAAAAGGACAGCAAGAATCATTGAGTGACAGTAGCAGTTGTAACAGTCACAATTTCAAACATTTGCAACAAACACTGCCTATCGGCAGCACATTTGTTCAGATACCTCCAAATAAGAACACAAATGTGACTGAACCAAAACATTCATCTTGTATAAAAGGTTTTGTGTCTTGCTTTTGTATGAATATTGTATGCTGAACTCCTTGGAACAGAAACTTGCTACTCTATTGATATTTGCAGAGATATAGAGGAGATCTTCAGGAATATACATCAATGCCAGACAGGCTCATACAGTACAGGGCTGTACTGTACATTGCCCCCCCTGCTCTGAGACTAGAGTATTCAATGTACACCCCCCCCCCCCCTTATATACGACAGTAATGGAGAAATGTATCTGTATTGCCCAAAATTCTATTTCTTATGGAACGTATGCTTGATTAACTATCAGAGGCTTTTGATAGAGAGATAATGCCACCAGAGGCATTACTTGCTCTGTTGCTGGTGGTTTTCCCAACACACCTACGTATAATAAAGAAGAGGCTCTTTCTCTCCAGCTCTCTCTCTACTTTGCAAAATAGGGGTCTTACACTACATTGGTATGTTGGTACCTGGAGACCAGGCACTACATCTCAGAAATGAAGGAATGTATTGCATTTGCAGAGGCTCCGCTACAAGATCACACATACAGAGCAGGTATTTCTGAGAACGATAAATGGACTGACAAGACTGAATTCCTTTCCTTTGTGGATCTCAGTGACTTGTGTTCTATAAGGCTAAATGTGTGTCACTGCTCGTTGAATGTTCTCACTCATTTCATAATGGCTGTCATTATGACATTCTTTGCGCACATAAGGACAAAACTACAAACTGTTACCCTTTCTCTGAAGTAAGAAGGTAAGAAGTTACAGAAACAAGAATGACTTACATTGACCATGTATTGCTCTTCTCTGGTATAACAATGTGCCTGAAAAGGAATCCAGTTTTGCACAGACTTGGACTAACCTTCTGAATGCGTGTTACCAAAAGGAAAATGATTTCAAACACTTTGCAGGTACCTTTTTGTTATCGAGTCGAGCGTCATACAGCTGAACGTTAAAAAGTAATACCCTGACCCGGACTCCTTGGGGTCCCTGCTGGGAACTGTGGCCCGTGCTGATTCCTTTGGGGCGTATTTCATTTGCTAACAGTAGCTTCCTGTCCTCCTCTCACCTCCCTCATCTCATCAGACAGGACTGCAGGCAAATTGTTTGTAAATGAGGAATTACAAGAGACAATTCATTTCCAAAGAAATGAATGCTAATATATGCTAATAATAGCATTACATTCCAAAGAAATTGAATGCTACTAAGCCAAAGTTTCAGCTAATTCCGATTAACGTGCTAAGAAGATTTGATGAATATTTCTATATTCGTTTCTTTGTTTGTTTCTGTTTGGTTTATCTTTACCAGTCTTCCTCCTCTTCTCAAAGCAGATGATATGTACGAGATTCACAGCAAACGGGTTTTGGCTTGCTCTAACCTTGTTATCTTTTCATAATATGACACATATAACAGTTTGCCAGTTGTAGCCTGACACTGGTGTGCCAAAGGGTCTTCATTGATTAAATTCTTTAGGTGGGGTAATGAATAAAGGGAGGCATTAGCTGGCGTTACTCATTGCCGGCAGTCGATTGTGTTTCAAAGTCAATCACTTTGACATGTCCACACTTGCACAGAACGGGGAGCTGTCTCTCGGGACCGGTGCTAGTGCAAATGGGCCTAGGCTCTATTTACCGAGCCATAATCCTATCAATAATGAAGCAGTCCCGACATCTGAGTGAACACAGCCCCCTCACTCTGTTTTTGGATGAGAGCTTTTCCCTGTTAAAGGTGCACCTCTGACCCATTTTTTCTCTCAGAGCTCTGAGAAACTGGAAGGTCTTCAAGCTCCTCTGCTGATTTTCTGCTGGGGGAATCACCGCGTTCTGGTTTTCCTATATTAGCGCACTGGTTCTCAACCATGCCCCGTCAAGGCAAATGTGTCTGCAGATTTCCTTCCAGCCGAACATTGCAGGAGCTGATTTCACTGATTTGTGCACCTTCAGCCACAGAGGGGGAGCTAATCAGTGAAATCAGCTGCTGTACTGTTTGGCTAGAATGAGAAAACCTCCCACTCTGGATGGCACATGGTCGAGAACCACTGTGCAACACTGTGAACCAGAATGAATCGGGGCTGTCTCTCTATAGAGCAAATCAAACCAACAGGAAGGAACAACAGGGAAGAAAACTGAAATCAAAACTGAAAAGATTCTTATCTGCCAGGTTTAACATTAATATGAAAAAGCTGCTTATCCCCCCCTTTAAATTTGAATCCCATTAGGTTTTATGTCTACATGGCTCACCATTTCTTTCCAAATTGCCATTGTGAGGGAGCAGCCATCAAAGGGCTCACTCAATGGCACACGCACTCCCAGTGACTCCGCTAACCCTCCACAGTGCCTCTTTGAAATGTACCACTGTGCTCCCGAACAAAGGTAATAATGTCTCTCTTCTCCTGGTATCTGGGTCGAATGAGATCAATCACTCTTTGGGTGAGGGATCAGCATGTGCATTGCTCTTTTGTCACCGCTGTCAAGACGTAGGGGGGCGGCAGGGATGAGCCTGATGTAAATCAAAAGGCTTCTGGTGCTCCCGAGGAGACAAGGTCCAGACACTATCAGGCCCGGCCATCAGTGACCCTCAATCTCAGAACAATGAGTCATTATGGAGCTCTGAGAAACCCTAATAGACTGACTGATGGATGAACTTGGAAAGGTGGGCGTGTGCGCGTGTGTGAGCTAGTGTGAAGGATGACAGGAAAATGCAGCCCAGTTTTTTGACAAATGGAAAGGAGTGAGTGGCCAAGTGCTGGGTACAACACTCACTGTGTGCTACAATAAAGCTGCTATTACAGCCTGTTGAGTGTAAAAGCATGGCACAGGCTTGTTGGTCTGTATGGATCTTTGTAAGTTCACACTCACCTTGAGGTCGGGCAAGCTGGCGGTAAACGCAGTGATTCAGCGTTGTTTGATCGATGGACTTCAGGGAGAGAAAGGATCCCAGTCAGACAACAATGGAAGGGTGGCAATCCTAGCCAGTCTCATCAATTTGGGGGGGGCTGTGTGTGCTTTTAAACCTCAGTAATGAGAAACTCTTTTAAAAGGATACACCAACTTTTTGGCAAGCTCTTTGATCAGCATTTCAATGGTTGCAATTTCACATTGTGTGTATAGACTGTATAAAAAATATGGACGTAGCCACCGTGATGTCACTCATTGGTTTGTGGACTCCCATTTTGAAGAATCGAGTTTGGCATTTTGACTGTCGCCATCTTGATTTTTTGGAGCCAGAAGCAGCTAGCGCGAGACCAGGAGTTTCCCACAGAGTGGCAGCGCCGCCTGCTACTGGTAAAGCATAGTCTGCTTTATCGTCTATTTTACTCTAAATTGGACCATAATTTCCTAAATGAACATCATGCTGTATTGAAGAAGACTTGAAAATAGCGACTGAGACCATAAACTCATGAGGAAAGTGTTTACTGAGGTAATAAATCAAGTGAGAAGCAGGCTCATTTTCCTATTGATTTCTATACAATCGGACTTCTTTTTGCAGCCAGTGGAGTCGCCCCCTGCTGGCCATTAGAAAGAATGCAGGTTTAAGGCACTTCCGCAATGGCTTGATTTTTCAGTCCCGGAGGGTGCCCCTTGGTGTGTAGCCAGTCCAGTGCATGTTAATTCTTTAGCACAATGCATATTAAAGCTACAACATGTAACATTATTTCACGTTAAAATAAGAATGGATAAATATGATATATTAAAATATGATATATTATAAGTTATCAATCTGTGTCTGTCTGTGACCATGTGTGTTCATGCCTAAATCCCCCAGTTTGCCTTTAATTGGCTTTTCAATCATGTTGGGACATTTTGTGGCGTAATTCATTTGCTGTGGGTGTGTGATATGGCCATGGCCAGTGGTGAGCTGGGTGGTGACTATCAAGGTGAGGCTAGCGCCCAAAATAAAATACAGCAAAGCTAAATGTGCGGCAGACAAGACCTGTTCAAAAACACGGTGAACTTCAGTGTTGCCTTTTTTAGGCTGCGTTCTGCTTCTCCAACACCTGCAGAGGCTTTACAGATGCTGGTTACCTCAGCCTCAGGCTAAATGCCGTTTCATGGTAGACAGCTCATCAATAAGAGTGACAAATGTCAGGGCGGGAACTTTACCAACTAAGGGGGAGAAGCGGACTAACAATACCCTTCCTGCCTTGAAGTGCATTGTAGCTTTAATATGGTTTGCAGTTTCACCTTGTGTGTACAGACAGTCCTCCTACTACAGTGGCTACTAGCGCTTTAGCATAATGTGCAGTATGTTAAGTGTACGGTATAATCTAGCTTGGTGTCATCTTACAACCACTGTAGCAACTCAAAATTGAACACAGAGGTGAACCTGCTACTTGTCTTTTCACTTAGTTGGTTAAATGGTTGTTTGGATGTCTGAGGTTCAGATAAATGAGCTTCCACTGTAATCGCCCTCATGTCTGACAGCACTCTTAAAAACTCTGCAGAGGGCCTTAAGTGGGAACTTAGTCACTATCACAGACTGGCTCCACCTCAGCTATTTAGTACCGAGCATAGACCCTCTAATGCCAGTGGCTTGACATGCCGTCAATACAAGCGGACATGTGCTAATGGCAACAAGGAAGGCTACAGAACCCACCTCACAACAAACAATAGGTGGCTCTAACTCTAAGTCTGGAAGTACTGCATTTGTTTGTCTGGAACAATCAATAGCTTCACCGTGGAGCTATTGTATTCTCAAACTACCGCCAGTAGTTGAGAATACAAGTTAAATTGGACTTGAGTGACAGTGCCTGTTACGTTTCGGATAGAATGTCAAATTATGTTTGGGGATTCTAATTTGGTGATGCTCTGGCAATCAAAGATGTCAGCACCTCCAGGTAGGTGTGAAAACTAATGGGAAGATGTGTCAGCGGAAGCAAGAGGTTTCCAATAAAAAGTCAAATACCAAAGCCCCGAAGGCTGTGTGGGCAGCAGAGAGAGAGCCTGTCACCACGTAACAGCTGGAGCTTCACCCAAACCCACTTTATAAAGACTGAACAAACACTGTGTTGCTTACCCAGGCCAAACCACCGCTGTAGTTTTATTTGTTGCGGTGACTCCACTGAGAAACCCGCCTTTCCTTCAGCAGTCTCATTTGGTGCACATCAGATATCCTCTCCTCTTTCACTTGGGTAAACAATGGGAAGGAGCTGGAGCTGGTGAATCAAGTCTCTGGCGGATGGTGCAGCTCAGTGCCATTATGAAAGTTTAATCAAAGGAGCAGGAGGCAGTAGTTAGTCTCACAGGAGAAGAGCTCAGAGCCACCAACCAGGAAGCTTTGGCTTGAGGTCTCATATCAAATTTAGAAGTCATTAGGATCGCTAATAACAAGTACTGGCCAATGCCATGAGCCGGGGTTGTGAGAACACAGCAAATGAAATGCTGCTCCTCATCTAAAATCCCACAGGAGAGGCCAGAGCGAGGCCAGACCTTGTGGATATTTCCATAAGCATTTTTTCGCCATAATGAAAGATAAACAATTGGAAGAAGCATGGAGAAAAATTTAATAACCACAGCCTTGCATCCCCAGATATCTAACCTTCCACAGTGGTTCCTCGCGTCTGGCTGTGAAGTCTTTAATCTAAATTGGTAAGTCCAATCCTAATGATTAAATCCTGTGTACAAGCTTCATGGTTGAAGCAGCATCTCTGCTGAGGAATAAAACCACTACCTGTTAAAGCTTTGTGGAACAGCAGGCCCCAAGAAGTCCAGACAGCTTGCTAAAGGATGTAAGAGGGACTTTGTGCAAGGTCAATCGTGATCTTGTGACAGTTTTAGGTCTTTGCCTCTGTTCATCCCAGATCCCTATTTCAAAATATATCAATATTGCTGCCAAGGGTGTATGAAAAGTATAGGCCAGTTTGCTGCGTTTGCCACTGGTGTGCTATAAACGAGAATACAGTGAGACAAATGGCCCATTTGGTAGCAGTAAAGTGTCCAGTCTATCAGTCTGGGAAGTGAAGTCCCACACCGGGAGATGAAGACTGAGGAGGCTTTGGGGGAAATAAACAGTACGGAAGGTAGAAAACAGGTCAGAGAAGTGAGGTCAGCAGTCACAGGTGCTAACCAGCATTAGGATCTTTCTAAATGAAGGGTTACTCATCTTCACAGAAGGCCGTACAGACTTAGCTGATGCATTTGTCTGCTTCTGGGTAATTCATGAACTGGGACATTACGTCACCCCAGATGTAGGTGTACACTGCAATCTGACATCTGGACATTAGAGTATTAAAGCTGCAGTAAAAAACATTTCTGCATGCTGGCAGCCCCAAATGGCAGCGAGAGCTGTTTGAATTCTGATGACTTCAATACCGAGAAATCATGTAGCGTGAGGTCAGTAGACTCCTCACAGCACACTCATGTACCTGTCTGTGATCGCTTTACACCAAAGGATACCAAACCCTGAAGTTTCAGTAGCTGTTTCCATTCAGGTTTTGCACTAATTGTAATCGAACTTCTGAAAAGTCAACAATCTTGAAATGCAAATCAGCTGCGTTTCCATTAGCGATTTGAGACAAAAAGTAGATTTGCGCATGTGGGGTTTGAGACAAGATCACAATGGAGAGAATTTAATAATAATTCTGTCATCAACGGCGGGCGTATTTCTTGCTCCCCGGCATTGACGGCTAAATGCTATGGCCAGGATCTAATGGTAGGAGAAATGTCCATTCAACGATGGTCGCTGTACAAAATGTGTCCAAAGCTGTTTTAGAATAACCTCTTTATCAACAGACAAACAAATCCCCCTCAAGCCAACGTAAAAGCTTTTATGATATTTGGGGATTTTTTTTTCTTTTTCGAAATTTGGTGTTTCCATTCAGCTTGTTCCCATTCGAAACTTCAATTTTCGCATAAACTTGCTTGATGGAAACGCCACTAATGTGTCAATTCCTGTGGGTGGAGAAGTGTCCATACCCAACACCAGAATTCAATTTGGGCAAGTAGGGCAGATTTACAGTGCCTCCCTTATGGGGGATGGGACTCTCTTCTCTGTAGCAGTACCACTTCGGGATTTAGACTGATAAAATGGATGTCATTTTACATCTTGCCTTGTGTAGCTTTAAAATCACCTATCATCTACATGTTTAGGTTTATCAATTAACATTAAGGCTTATCAGTTCACATGATGTGCTCCTACTGTCGCTTCTAAACCCTCATTGTTTGGACAGGCCAGCATTAAAGACCCAACTAAATTAAATATCTGAGCTTGGTTCATGATGTGTTGTTCTGGGGGGGGAAAGTAAATCTAAGTACTTTTCATGCCAGTAGGAACATGCATCGCATTGGTGACAATGATAGCCAAATGGTTAAAGGCAGCAATTTTATTACACAGTATTTGAGGTTGTGGCAAGGAAAAACAAGTAGTAACAAACCACCACGAAAGAGATTTGATCGCCATACTTTGCTGTACCATACTGGGATGAATGTGCCTTTTTTCAGCATATGAATCTGTACTAAATCGGGGCTAGGAGAACCTTTTAGACATATTACATTGGAAACAAGCCTTGAGCATGGCACCTCAAGCTGGTGTCAATCAAAAGGTTACGCCCCGAGCGCAGGGTGAGTCAGCTACCCTTCACACAACATATACAGGAGGAAGGAAGAAAGGTGACTTTTGGCAGTTCTTCAGTGCAAACTTCTCATATAGGCATGTTGTCATGTTTCTGTCCCGTATCATCTCCTTGGGGAAGCGGACGGATTGTTTAACCGAGTGATTCTCAACCTTTTTCATATCAAGGACCCCTAATTTACTCCACATTAAAGCCACAGAGCCCCACTTGGTGAGATTTTGTCTCTTGGACCCAAATCTGAGAATATTTAGCTAAATATGATTTTGTCCAGAATTCCATGACTGTCTGTATTGTAGGTGGAGAGATAACAGAGAGACTATGATCAAAACAGTCATTATCCTACATCCTCTAATTGTGTTAACTTGTAAATTAAATAATGGTGATGTTTAACAATTCATCAATTTGCTGGGGACCCCCTGGAACCCCCGCAAGGACCCCTGGTGGTCCCGGGACCCTACGTTGAGAGCCACTGAAACCTCTCCAAAAAGTCATTTTTCACTTCAAGCGTCTGTAGATATTCATATTCTCACCCAGCCACACGCATGCAGCTGCATCAACGACCTTGATCGGCGCCACAAGATTGGCGGACGATTGAGCGAGCAGATCAACTGAGAGACAGTTCCCTGGACTCCCGGCAGATAAATAGGAGACTTCTATTTTCCCATAATGCCGTTGGGGCGACACAACATCACGGCGCCAAAGCCTGAAACCTCGGGAAAGCCTAGCAGTACGACGGCAGCAGTGCTTCATCTGTACATTATCTTCAAGTTAGAGATGTCAACAGAGCAAAATGGAAAAAAAATGTGCATTTGCAGAAGGAGCGTGTCGATGGGGGTTGAGGGGCTTGAGGGAATGCGGTTGAGTGCTAAGTGACGGATGATGCAACCGTGGATTCACCTCATTAGTTATAGTCCCCGGCTGCTCATGCGTTATTTGACTGCGGGTTAATTTCAGGGAAGTTCCTCCATAGCCTCGGCCACGCATGCAAGAATTCAGACAATACATTTAACACTGAGAACGACAACATCACAACACCTCCATTACGATATCATTCTTAAATCAAAACACTCCTCACCGTCGCCAACCATTCCCCACTTTACAGACAGCCATTTTGATTATGCTCACATAATCGCCTGATTTACATAAATCAGATCATTATAGAGCATTTGGAACAGGAGGTATGTGACCAAAATAACAAACATGGTATTTACCCGTCCCCCTGGAGACTTGGCGTACGCTCTGTTAATGATAAGGACCATTTAAGGGGTGCGCCAGGGGAGGTAGCCATAAAATTACCCACAGCGCCTGTGTGATTAGCCCATGTTGTGTCTGACAGCAACGCTAACTGAAACACGGAGTACTGCCTGAGAAAGAGTGGAGGCTAGCTGAGATTTCTTTCAACTCTCTGACATGACAACAGATAAAGTACCGGAAGTGACGTTTTAAGAGCTTCTGACCCTGCAATTTCAAAATCCACAAATATTCCAAAAAGGTCAGTTCATAAAGAAGTGCAGAAATTGGGTCCTTGAATCACAGAATCTCCTAAACACCTTGTGCACCTACAAATTATCATCAAGAGAACTTCCATTTGAATGTGAATAGCCAGACATCCACACAGAATGAGACAGGTGCACAGGTGCTGCCGTGGAGGACCTGCTGATCAGCAGCGTTTCTCAGTATGATGAGTTAGAAAATGGTTTAGAGGGCTTTTTTTTCATCATTAGTATGAAGAAACATGTCAGGATCTTGTACTGTTGTCAAGGTTTGAGCGAGTAAACTACAAAATACTAGATAGTGTTTTGCCAATGCTGGATAGACAGTAGCAGAATAAAAATCACCGCAAACCATGCTAAGCAACATCAGCAAAAGTAACTCCAAATGAATCATCCAAAACAACAACATGGCACGCTAAACAACGATCTGCACAACGGTTTCAATTCACTCTGGTGAAATTGCTGAAATGCAGCAATTTTGTTGATATTTCTGTCAATATTTTTCATAGAGTGCAAACACTTAACAGTAAGTATTAACAATGTGTAGTAGAATACACTCACTGAACACTTTATCAGGAACACCTGTACACCTGCATATTCACGCAGTTATCCAATCAGCCAATCATGTGGCAGCAGTGCAATGCGTAGGATCATGCAGATACAGGTCAGCAGCTTCAGTTCATGTTCACATCAAACATCAGAACAAAAAACTAAAACCATCCAGTGAGCGGCGGTTCTGTGGACGGAAACGCCTTGTTGATGAGAGAGGTCAGAGGAGAACGGCCAGACTGGTTGGAGCTGACAGAAAGGCTTCAGTAACTCAGAGAACCTCTTTACAGCTGCGGAGAGCAGAAAAGCATCTGAGGATGTAACACATCCA
>OMOV01112932.1:0-12654 GCA_900312565.1 Beryx splendens | reverse complement strand
CTGACCTATTCCATTATGCTTGCTGGTCTTTGCCATCAATACAAAGGTGACATCATTTGGACCGCGGCCATGGACTGTGGGATGACCAGACTACATAGCTCACTGCTAGCCTTTGGGGGTCAGGCTGCCAGGCTAATCCTTGGGATGAGCATTAGCAAGAGACAAAAGTAGGCTAACAGGCTTTGCCTCTAAAATACAACCCACAGGGGCTAGAACCCATTTGAGCTCTAATGCAGCGAAATGAGCTCACTGGCTGGTTTCTGGTTTCCTCAGGTATTTTATTGGCCATTTGTACAGACAGAAGCATAGCACCTCAGGAGACGCACAGCTTTTTTCCAAAAGCAGAGATCAAAATAGGGACAAATGTGAGGCAGGGATCACCTCATTTGATGCCCTTAAAAGATGATTCTTTATTGAATGATGTTTCTTTATCAGTGTCAACATGAATCAGTTAGGAGAATGAGCTGAGATTGTAAGACAGTCACTAATGGTGATGGACACTTCAATCAGTTTTCATAAAATGGGTTTAATATATTATGCAGTGCTCTTGAAAACATGAAACACGTTCTCTTACACCGCTGAATTAACATGTCAACACTTTAAAAGTTTGAAGTCAAGAAAAAGATTCACTAACCTTAAAGATTTCTGGTTCCTTAATGTCCAACTGGGCCAGGTTCCACAGCTTCCCATGGCGCCTGGAATGTCTCAGACCATGGCCAGAAGGTTTTGGTCCTGCCAACCACACCACAGCGATGGCTAAAAGGAATCCCAGCCCAATCCCAAGCAGCATTCCTCCAATGTAAGTAGGAAAGGGGAGTACAAAGCACCCATAGACCATCACAGTTAGGATGATGAGAGTATAGTGTGGAACACTGGGTGCCAGCTCAATACTTTCAGATTCATCTTCACTGCACGGCTCAGTACTACCACTCAGTGGCACTTTAGTTCGACTACCAGTTCCAGTATCGTCAGTTATATCGGCACCGTCACGTTCTGTGTCAGTACAAGTCTCAAAGTCCTCACTGTACAGGACGCAAAAGTCCTCATCCTCCTGTTTGGCCAGAGCAGACATGGAACACTTGTCCAGTGACATGGAGCCTAAAGATGATTTGTTGGGGCTCTTAATGTCAGCAGAGGGGGGGCAAGGCGATTCAGCCTGAGCAGAGGCTCCGCTGGTGGGGCTCTCAGCATCCCAGTCACCTCCTTCCTCCTCCTTGATGCAGTAGCTGTTGTTGTTGCTCTCCAGGTGACCATTGACGGAAGTCATGCTAGAGAGTTCTGTGGCACTGGCGGAGAGGGCCTTAGGCCGGTAGATGCTGCTGCCAACTACGCTGGCACTCTTTTCGTCCATGATTTTACTCAGCAGCTGGAGCGGTTCGTAGATAGCCTCAGAGAGACGTCGTTTAGTGTCTTCAATGCGTGCCTCAACTTCTGAAACCTTGAAAAAGCTGCGGCTATCTGGGGATGTTAGCGGAGAGGAAGGGGCAGTTTTAGAATCACCAGCAGATGACACGGTAGCAGTAGGCATCCGAGACTGCGTAAACTGCTTGAAGAGTTGCAAGTTGAGGCGGGATTCTGGAAGACGGTAGGGTGAGGAGGAAGAGGGTGAGTCCTGGGAGGTATCCGAAGATAAGGACTTGACCAGGGACTTCATCAGATGCCTATGCCTTAGTGAAGAAGGGGCGGCAGGAGAGACCCCTTCACGAGGCTCGATGTCAGAAGAGAGAGACTTCACCAAGCTGAGGAAGGGTTTGTCACTGGAGGGAAAGCTCAAAGATTTAGTAGGAGAGGAGTTGGAAATGGAGCCTTTCTGCTCAGCAGGGAGCAATGACGGATTATGTGTGGGAGAACAGTTATTTTGATGCTTAGGAACTGGAGAAAGTCTGGATGATTCAGGAATGACGGCAACATCAGCTGCCGAGTCCAACGGCGCCGCTTCAAACATTTCCTCACTTGCCTCTAAGGCTGTCACAACATTTGAGTCGTCCCGAGCAGCAGAGGTTGAGGCGGCAGTTGTCCCATAGAGCTCTTCTTCCTCCTCCTCTTCCTCCTTCCCAAGAGCTGAGAAGTGGATAGTGATGGTCTCCTTGGACAGCGAGCGCTGGACTTGGAGCTTGGGGGCCACGGCAGGTGGCCGCGGGGCTGTGGGGTGAGCTCTCTCTGCATGGCTAGAATGCCGGCTGTTCATCGCAGTGCTCCCACTGAGTCACAGTCTGTGGAGAAAACAGGAAATGTATGGCAGTTTTACACTGATCTCAAATATGATTTATTTGACAGAAACATTCACAGTAATCTCCTACAACCATAATGACCTAACCCTAAGATCTATCACATGGTGTTAAAACATGATTAGTTGAAAATAATTAAAATGGTCTCAGCTTTCATAACGAAATGAAACGGAATGAAAAATCTTTACAGGAAAGTTCTTTATCCAACCCTCCATTTTCACTCCGATGTGTAATAGAGGGCCAATGAATTTAGGAGTGAATGATAAATCACACGGTAGATCCTTTGTTTCGAGGTGGTGTCAATTTCATAGAGGATACCAGCCACATTAAATATTTACTTCTACTACCGCTAAATGAATCAAGGCCCTGCAGAGTGTCCCTAAGCTCTAAAAGCAGGACCAAATCTAGTTTCAGGTCACTGATTTCCCCCCTGAAAAGTCCTTGCCCGTTACTAAATTGCAGGGTAGGAAATTAACACCAGCCAATCAGCCAAATGCTGGGAAATTTTGGCTGTAAGATCTACAAGTCAGTTTGGCAGGTCAATTTGCCAGCCATCATTTGGATGTCGTATTCTATTCTAAAATTATATATGGCTGGTAGAATAGAGAAAGCAGTTGCTTAATTTGTTATCTGCTGTGAATTCTATGAATTTTCTGTGAGGTTATTTGGCTGACAAGGTGAGAAACTGCTCAGCAAAACAAAAACATACCCTTAAGTGTTATACTGAACAACTGCTCATCAGAATAACTGCATAGCTGCTATTGAGTCACAGTGTTGCAGACAAATGCAGAACCAACCATGGAAAGCAAGACAAATTCAAAATAGTAGGGCGTATGTGAAATTCCCAAAAGACGGCTTTTGCCCTCCAAGAGGATCCTGAGTCACTAAGCTGCCATGAAAGTACGGAATATGATCCAAAGGTTATGCCTCCTTTTCCCAGGAAAAAGTGTGTTTGCATGTGTGACTGTGTGTGGGTGCTGCTGACAAAATGCCATTCGGTATCTCTCTACCAACTTATTCGGCATCAGCCTTCAGATCTGCAGATCTATGGCAATCAGGCATCTTAAACCACCACACACACCTAGTGACAGCCACCCAGTCCCACTCACCACCTGCTGACACACTCACAAACACCTACCACAAACTATGCTCAAAGACTCAGAAAAAATATTCAAAATATTCTGACTATTATTTCCCTTTAACACCACAACCCCTCTATCTCCAATCACTGGTCCTCTGACTTCCCCCCACTAGAAGCTTCCTATTCCATTGATCTTAATCAACAGAAAATTCACTGATTGTAATTTTGAGTAATCGGTTCAGTTATTTATCAAGTAATATTAACAAACACTCACCGGTTCCAGCTCCATAAATGTTATGATTTGCTCGCTTTTCTCAGTTTCAAATGAATCTTTTGTGTTTTTTTTTTTGTTGGCTGCTGGTCAGACCAAGTAAGAACTTTTAAGACATTACTTTGGGCTCTGGTAACTTGTGATGTGCATTTCTCAAAGAATCAAATCAAATCAAAAAATAACCGAAAGACTATTCAATAATCAAAATAATCTTACTGCCATACAGGACACCATTTAGTTCATACTGGTACTGAGAACACTCTTACCACATAAAAACAGACCTGTCTTGTGACTATGACTCCTCTTTCAAACCTTGGCCTACAAACAATTGCCCCAATTCCCCCCCAGCGTAAACAGGCTTTTATCACTTAATTACACTGTTCTGGCATACATTCAAAAGTAGATTACAACACAGGCTTTAGGGGCATCTGTCCAGAGGCTCCAGAAATCAGCCAAAGTCCAGATAATGAACTGAGGTTGAATGATGTAACATTGCATAATGATGTAACGAGTGTGGGATGCCAGCAACAAGAGACCTACAACAAAGTAGAGCTGGGTGACATACTGTCCATTTAAGGTATATTGGTATGGTCCACGACGAAAATGAGCCAATCTTAGAATAGATAACATAAATACGACAGACAGACAGACAGACAGAGAGACATACAGGTAGGCAGACACACAGGTAGACACACAAACGGATATATGATTATGATTTATATCAACTAGTGCAGTGCCCGTTCGCCCCCGCTGCTGCACAGAGCGCTGTTCGAATGTTTAGTCAAAGTTTATTAATATTGAACGTGTTGCGTGTCCAAATTGCACCAAATCCGACACTGCACTTCCTCGGCTCCCCAGCAACACACCCGCCAAGTGTGAAGTTGATCGGACGAACGGTTCTCAAGATATGCGAAGGACACACACGCGCACGCACACACGTACAGACAGAGATTCCTTGCTTTATAGACTGCTACTTGCAGTCAGAAACACCGGTGAAACGCACTCTGGTTCACAAAATAAAAACACACAACAGGCGTAGGCTATTAAGGGGAGAAACACTGGTGTAGTCACTCTGGTTCACGGGAAAAAACTCACCCAAGTCGTGGCTGCTGAGCTTGAACCGTAGAAGCAGTTTACGGCCTTCCATTGGTTGATTCTGCTGCCAGTCAAATGTGTCTGCGCTCCTATTGACTATTACTGCCTCCACCTCTGTTTTTTTCTACTGTGTGTGCTTGTTCTTGTGTCTCGGGCAGTTTAACTGAGCGGGGCGTGTGCCTTTGCCTCAGCCAGTCAGAACTCTGAAGCCCCGCCCTGCTGTGATGTCACGGTGTTTACAGCAAACAGCCCCCGCTGCACTCAGACACAGAGCTGTGCGGCTCGCTGTTCGCTTGTTTAGTCAAAGTTTATTAATACTGAATGTGTCGCGTGTCCAAATCAAACCAAATCCGACACTGCATGTCCTTGGGTCCCCAGCAACACACCCACCAAGTGTGAAGTTGATCGGATGAACGGTTCTCGAGATGGCATCTGCGTTGTGTCACAAATGCCAGGGCCATTTTTTGATCCCAGTCCGTCACTGTCTGTGAGTGTGTATGTGTGTGTGTCCTGTGATTTGTAAAAACACAATCCCAAACAAAGGTATAAAGATTAGACAGTCTGAATGGGAAAGAAACCCATGTGAACTAATTGTTCATTTAGTATTGGAAAAACTAAAAAACCAAATAACATACTGTCAAAAATAAGGACAATAATGTGAAATGACATCTCGCCCTGCTGTAGCAGCGTATCCAACCAGTAACAGCCAATATATAGCTTTAAGAGAGCTAGAAAGCCAGCCAGCAAGGCTAATGTTCATCCAATTAATTAAGCAATTACACTTAGTCTACAAGCTCACGGCTGTGTCATGAGAGCCACAGCTCTATAGCTTTAAGCTGTTAAGCTAGTTGGTAACCAAACTATATGGAAGTATCCCATTATAGCTTCCCCTCATCATTAAAATAAAAATAAAAAAATCAACATTCACTGGGAGATACAATATTACTTTCAAGATCCTTTGGTAAAGATCAGAATAAATAAAGAAAAGTTCAGAATAAATAAAGTAACTACTTGTTTGCTGGCAACCCAGACGAATCTCATGAGTTGATCAACTTGTGAGCCTCGACTGGCTTGTGAGGTTTACGTTTGCTACTGGGCCCATTCCAGGATCGCTTCTATCAGGGATTGGTTTAAGAAAAGAATGGATATCATGATACATGGACAATTGAAGGAATAAGACCAGGTCATGGACTTTCAAGTGCATGCTTGTGATTAGTTAATTTTTTAACACAACTACAGCCTCCAGTTATAAGGGCTGTGCACACTTGCACAACCGAGGTGTTTGAGTTTTCTCTTTCCATTACACCGTCAGACATGAGGAGCCTTTGTGTTGCCACCTTCATTTCCTGGTTACTCTTTCCAAATGAACATTTTAAAAAGTCAGAGTTAGGCCTCAAGGCAATATAAACTAGGAAATGTGAAAGCTTGTGTAAACTTTTGTTATCCGCTGTAGGAAACCTACGCCCCTTTGTCACGTTACCGGAAATGATGCTCTCCCCCCATTATCCAACATTTTGTAACGCGGAGAGAGCTTTTTATTAAAACATTGAAAATGGATGTCCCGAGCAATGTTACATTATTTCATTCTGTTTTATCCGTTTACAAGCACACAACTTCTGCATGTCACCGCCCCTCGTGCATGAAGGGCCGCCCTAAAAACTTTGGATTGGTTCTGCAATGCAGATTTTTTTTTTGAACTCTCTAATTGTTTCCACCCAGTTTTAGCAACGGAAGCTGGGAGATCGTCCTCAGGCTCTAGTTGAGCGAAGCGGTTAGAGACTGAGAACTGAGTCTAGGGCTAAATACACAAGGTAACAGGTGCACCGCTTCTCTCAAAAAGAAATGTCCATCTGTATTCTGTTACTGCCAGTCTGAGCACAAGTAAGAATTTGCCTGATCCTGGATCAGCCTCCACACCCTCATAGATTTCCCCATTTATAATGCATGATATCTTGAAGACCGACAGATAGCTATGGATTTGGTCTGCTAGTAAGCTGCTCAGTGTACTGCAGAACAATGCTCTTATGACGGAAAGGAATCAATTTCTAAGCTCTACTTTTCCTGGGCTACATACTAGCCCCTAGCCGTTCACTGACAAAATGCTAGCTTGTTTCTACCCTTGGTGTTTGACATTTTAAAAGACCACCCTTCATGAAAAGAAATCTTTGTAGAATACAAAGTCTTGTTTCTTGTTTGTACCTAATGATCAAATTTCATGGCTGTATCCTGGCTGAAAAGACAAAAGACAAGTAGGTTTTTTCACACTAATCGAAAATATACAATTTGCGGGGGAAGGACATATCTGGCAGCACAATCTAATCAAAGTCTTGCCTGTTTTTGTCTGTGTCAGAGATCAACTTGGAATTGCAACAGAATTATGATAATAGCTTGTTGATGGACATTTGGCAATCGTAGCTCTGTGCCTTGCCTTGTCCTGACAACAGAGGTGGCATGAGGTCATGGCTGGCTTGCCCAGATACAGGCCCAACTTGACCAGTCATTGTCACATGGGTCATGAGTGAGCTAGTTACCCAGCCAGGCAGTCTGCCAGCCACCTCCGTCCCTATAGCCGGCTCTTGGGGTCAGCAGCAGCACAATGAGACTATTGTAGTGAATTGCAAGCTGCACTGATAGACTTCATTTTAACATACAACACTCATAACAGACCTAGCAGCATTTGCTATCAGCAGATCAATCACGTTAAGAATAGAGTGTTGAAAGTGTGTGTGTGGGCACGCATGCACACTTTTTCTATCCCCCAATTCATAACTATGGAAATGGCACAAGCACAGTGTAAGCGAAAGACTGTGTGTGTATCTGCGTGCTCATGGATGTGCCTGCATGTGTCCATCTTGTGTGTATGTACATACTCACACTTGAGTCCCGAAGGGCCTTTCTCTGAGTCAACGGGCAGACTGAGGGAAAGACAGTGGAATGAAGTCATGCCGTTGATGCTGATGATGCTAATTACAGAAGCAACCCAGCCTCATTAGCCCCCCTGTTACGCGCTCATTAGGGACATGTTCACAGCTCACTCCCTCTATCAAACACTCTATGGTAATGAGAAGAGACTCACAGAGCTATTACACACACTGCTGACATCCGTGGGCATGAATGGAATATTTAGATAGTATAAATGAAAATTGACATGTGATTGATGGAAATGTGGAAGTTAAAATAACAGTGACATTTTGGGTTGTGAGTCATCAGAGACTGATTAACAAAACCCTAATGGCTAGACACTGGCATAATAAAATGCATGATCAAGGACAGACCCATTGTGTCGCTGTGGGCTGTCCAAACACTGCAGGTGCCACACAGCTGGTATGGCATGAAAACATGGCTATAATACGTGTTGGAGCAAAGTTTCAACGCAAGACGAGAAACTGGATTGGAGAATGGTTTGTCAGTGAGGTGAGTAGAAAGCGTTTGTCATTAAAAAGCTCATAATTTGATATCAAACTTTGTTTGGACATTAAAAAAAACTTTCAGTGATGTCTTATGAGCAAAAATCCAGAATAGCCTAAATCATTTTAGATTTTGTTAAAATTTATTTTATTATGTTTTCAGCCAATATCCCATGGGAAAGTTTACAATTCAGTCTTTGCATGCAGTCATCCTAAACTAAACTGAATCAAAGGCGCGTGGTGTTTCAAAGCAATACCTCAGCGGAAAGAAGTGAAAGGCGCAAAGTCCAAGCGATTTTCCAACAGATCGATAGAAAGGACAAAGAAGCCAAGGTTTTGAATAACCTGTGTCCAAGCAAAGACACTCCCAGTATCTCTCTGTGTGCACACTGAATAAGCCAAGTCTCAATAGGAACAGCTCAAATGTGTGTGGGGCCTGCATAGGGCCTGGAGAACTTTACAGTCTGTATTAAGACCAAAGTATTTCTAGGCTTTAATTGTCAACCCAGATATCAAATATCTTAGCCAAACAGCCAAATTGTCTCCATTTCATAACTCTGTCTGGTATTATATGAGGTAAATCTCATTACTGCTACAGGAATATGAGCAAGCATGAACCAACAAATCAGGCTAACAAATGTGAAACAATACACTGAGCAACTGAGCTAAAATCACATTACAAACCAGAGGAGAGAATGCAGAAAGCTGAAAACCGTATTTAATCAGAATTATATTCGTGAAAGCTTCCCACACAAACAATATCTGTACAAATGGCCAAACTAGACTGTCTGCTAGATGGTAGAGCGTAGACTATAGATAGTAAGTTGTGAAAGCCACAGTAGGAGAACCTTTGCTATGAAGGCCAGGACCTGAACCAGTAATCCCACTTGGCTTCCCAACTGTGATGCTGCAGCTAATGAGAGGCTTGGAGAGCAGACTGACCTAATCTGCTGACCCAAAGTTCTCTCAATATGGCTTTCCAAGAGCTGAACCTCTGACCTCCGTTGTCCGGTCAACAAAACACATCTCAAAATGTAAACAGAAGCTCATTACTCATCATCACAGAACTTCAGCAGGTTCAGCTGTCAAACTCCAGTCTAGTTTTACACAACGACCAGGGGAGTTGTCAAACTTAGGCAGAAAAGAAAGTTGCACTCTAAAATATAACACCATGATTAGACAAGCACCAATAGTCTTAAGAAAACGAGATAATAATCTGTGGATCCTTACAGGATAACTCCACCCGAAAACACTTTGGCACTGTTAAACAACATCATGTCATGTCAAGATATTTCCAGCACAGTTACAATGGAATCTGATAGCAAGATAGCAAATTTCAACTAATTAAAAAGAGAGTGGTGAACATCGGGGTTTGATGTCAGTCCCACAGAATAAAAGAGCAACACTGTTGTTCTAGACCAAACATTTTGCACTGACATTCAACATTCATACAGGGAGAAACCCGTTGTAGAAGAGGCAGCTACCAACTGCTCAACCGACAGTAGCCTGAATAATGCAGCCACAAGCCAAAACCTGTGTTTTGATTAAGGGGCGCTCTTTTATCACTTTTCCTCCAGTGGAAAACGTCTCGCTCCACTATCACTCTCTCCACCTACACCTCCACCTCCACCTCCACCTACACCTTCACCTACACCTATAACCAGCTGGATGTTGTCGAAAGCCTTTCTGGGAAATGGAAGAAATCACTAACTGAAGTCAAAGTAGATGAGGCAGGTTGAGAGAAAGTGGGTACACCAAAAAAACAGAAAAAGTGGGCTAAAAAAAAAATCACAAGAAATCATCACAAAAAAATAAGTGGAAGCGTTGAACACTGATGATAACGGCGTATCCGAGGGTGGATTGTAGCTTTAACTACTAACGTTTTCCTTGGAATGAGTGACTGCTGTTAAAGTGACATATTGTTGGAGAAACACATTCGTTTCTGGCAAACAGCACCGACTTCGACGGTGGAGCTGTCACATTCGCCAGAAAGCTAATCTAATTAACGTCTTGGCTCGGCTTTCACTTCAATTTATTCAGATTCAGGCGACGATTCTTTTTGTAACAAGATGAACTGATCTTGAGTATCACTCATCTTGGCTGGTCATATTAGCTTGAGGGTAAAAACAGCTCCATTTGTTTCAATTTCAAAGAACTGGTGAATTTGATTTTTTCCTTGAAACTGAGAATTACTTGAGATGCAGCTGGCTTTAATATAAATAATAATAATAAAACATTGATAGAGTGTCCTAAAATCTGATTAACTTCACTTTTGGGAAATGTTTTCCACTTTCACTCGTTTGGCTCCTAACCACGAGACGCTGCCTCGGACCAGCAAGGAAACAAATATCAGTCAACAGCTCTTTTCACGGCTCACTTGGGAATGAGTCTGAATCATAATAAACAGAACTGTTATGGAAAGTTGCTGCGATGGGTCTATGGGAAAGGAGGTGCCATCGAGGGAGCACCAGACTAACACATTAAGTCTTCAACAATAGACAACGATCAAGCCTAATGCTTTTCATTTTTTGGGAACCTGAAAATCTTGTTCGTCTGCATAAAGCCTGGACATTCTTTTATTAATCTTTTGTCGTTGTTCTTTGGGTATGAGTTTCTGTAAGCGAGTCTGTAAACAAAGAGTTAAGAAGTCAATCTCCCCACATCCTGGGACTCTACTATCTCATAATTTCATGTAAGCCTAAAAATGTCAGTAGATCCGGCTGACAGCATTTCCTCTGTAGCTCATTAATCGCCCAGTAAGGGTATTTTTGCAAGTCATCCTGTTTCCCTCTGCCAGTACAATATCACATGCCGGCGCCTTCAGAGCGTCTCAAATGTCAAACACCGCTGTTTCAGATGACATCACTGGGATTATTCTAGAGGCGTTGAGAGGAGGTGGTTGAGAGAAAAAAACAACAACAAACGAGACCCAAAGACCCTAAATATTCCCGGAAATATACATGCATGTATTATACATGTGTAGCCCATGATTACCTGAACACACACTCTTCACCTGTCAATACTTGGCCGAGGTACAACCTACAACAATGCCTCCACCAAGAACACAACACCCGGCTGTTCTCCCTGCTATTGTGTGTGACTAACATGACACACATTTCCCCGTGGAAGACATGATGAAATCCCAGACCAGTATACCTGCTCCAGGTTGCCTAGTCAGGGATCAGAAGTAATCCCACCCTATATCCTGCTGTTTATGTACAGTAGTAATGGCCTTCCCCATGCTTACACGCTGTACCTAATGACTTGCAAAGTGTGTTTCTCACAGCCCAGTGCTCACATTAATGCTACTGCCAACACTGCAGCTAGCTAACTGCTGACGGCCCCACAGGCAACGACAATTTACACACATCTAATGGCTGCCTAAGGAATATGCCTTTTTTCCGGATTGGTATTAAAAAGCACATTTACTACGGTGTTTAAGAAAACACTCGGGGTATATGACGTGTTGAGGTGGGAGAAATGTAAGCTCTCATGTCTAATTCTCTGTGCCTCTTTGTGCTCTTCAAGATGTAATATGTAGTGAATTCTCTTTGAACGCTGTAGTCAGGACCCTTGTGTGCTTTAACTGGGGGATAAACAGAAAATGGATGGTAATAATCTTTCCTATTATATGACATTGTGGATGCAAGCCTGCTATGTAACCTGCCTTTGTGTTAATATTTCTCTCTGTTTCTCTCTCTCTCTCTCTCTCACACACACACACACACACATGCACACACCGCACACGCAAAAGGCGGCAGCCGAATAGAAATGTGAGCAGAGCAGTGTGCTAGTGCTCACTGAGGCTAACTGCATTAGCTGAGACCAATATGAGCGCGTGTGAGTGTGTGTGCATTGAGTGATGGAATAACAGCGTGACTGAGGGCATATAGGCTCGTTAATGCATTTCTCAAACCTCTTCCCTGATTTCAGGCTCTGGAGGAAAAACAACAGCAGCACAATAGAACAGAAACTGTTGTAAGTATGCAGAAAAACTGGTGGGACGGGCGGGGAGGGAAATGTTGGGCCGTGAGAACATCACGGGTATCAACTGTCTCGCCCTCTCCCTCCGCCAAGTGGAGCGCACTTTGCCATGGAAACAAGATAACCTATATAGCATGTCGATAAAATATGATTAGGTTCGTGGAAGGACAATGTGCTAGTTTTACCTTGTGTGGCTGCTGTCGAAGATACTATTCTACTTTGCTCAGGCTTCTCTCATCATCACTACTGTCTGCTAGAAAATCTTCAGCCCATCAAACCATTGTATAGTTTCAAAAAAGCATGGCGGTCAATGAGACAACATCCAGCCTTTTCTAAATTCCCCATTAACATACTTTGTGGAGATATAAGGTTTCTGTCCGACGACAGCATTATGTTAGAGAGCACGTCTATTCTCTCAAACTGGGACAGTGGATAGGGCACAGACAATGAGAATGGCAAACGATAATAAAATCTGAGGTGTGACCCACATAGAGTAACACCTGAACACACAATGCTGTCTGCAGCTAACAGTTTTACAACAGTGCCAAAACATATGCTTATAGTGACAAACGTGTGTAATGTGTGCAC
>OMOV01112931.1:4947-15262 GCA_900312565.1 Beryx splendens | reverse complement strand
TACACATTTCCCTGCAATTCAGCATGACATATTTGGGATCTTTTGGAAACCTTAGGATCTTGACTAGAATTTAAAATAAACTTCTGTGGGTTTGAACAAAGCTTGGCCGTGAAACTGTGCGTTTGTAATGATGGTCCTGCATGAGGGACCTTGGGGGTAGAAGTGGTTTTAATTGTGTTATCAAGAAAACACAGAGAGCTCACTGGGTGGATTTCTGTCCTCACTGCCCAGGATTACACCCACACAATTTGTCAGAAAATAGGTTGACCGTATAACGAAATGGCCACACACAGCGGGTCGCCACAAAACTGGGCACGGTGCATCCTCGACAGCAGGTTCCTTTATAGAGGAGAAAGCAAGCAGGGGAACGAGGGTGCCAGCATGATGACATGTTCCCCGTTCTGATCATGTCAGTGATGGATCACCGTTTGTGAAAAATCACGCATGGCTTGTTGGGAAACACAGCAGGACACGCAAACGGGGATCAGAGGCTAACAGTCATAGACGTCGCCCCGGCACATGCTGCCATAATGGGTTGTCATGTTGACTGGTGATGGATGAGGGAGTTTGATCCAACATGCTAGAGAGGGAGCCAGGGACGCCGGGGATCCTGGTGTCAGCATGTGCTCTCCTCCATGTGGCCCGAGACAAATGACTCTTATTATGCATTGGAGATTTCCCGTAATTCGCTTGACATTTTGCAGATGTCTTTTTAATTCGACATTTTACTCATCAAGCAACTTAGGGGATTCTGGGAAGGCGATCAAATTACACTGAGGGCAGAATACGGGAACAGTGTGTAACCTGCATCATATTTGACAGTCTTAGCAGTTAATCATTTTTACCATATTGTATCCACCAGGAATTATAAACCTTATTGATCATAGAAAGGCATTCCTGGAGTATTTGGCACGTATGAACCTATGTGCAGAATAAAATAAAAAACCCAAATTGAATTTCTCCCACAGAGAAGAGAGGGCATTTGTAGCTCTCCGCTGATTCCCCAAGGAGCCCCCTCAGCTGTTTCTCCTGATATGTTGCTGACACCAGGGACCTCACACCACGCTCCCCCACATACTATCCTCTAACCCGATCCTCCAGATATATCGCATTCTGCAGCCACGTCATTTCTTGGAGCAATATTTATCATGGTTATTTACTCTGTGCATTATGAGAAGTTGATGCATGGCCGTATTGTTGGCTAATATTCATTTTTATTGCTTTATAAGGCAATAAAAAAACATGAGAAATATGTATGTATATATGGGAAATCCCTCCATATCAAAACACGCGTGCATAATATTCAGCCCATGTGGTATTGTTCTCTCTTTTGTTGCTGCTTTTGTAATTCAGTTCTAATGGATGACTTCCTCGAATCCAAGTGGAACTGCAGGATGTTAAGGAGCTAACTAACAGCGCCTGTTTCTGCTGGAGTCTTTTGACTGAGACTTATGCTGTCAGGCTTGTTCTGCTGTAGTACAGATGTTCTGATGTTACCGTGCTTTCCCAGTGATCTGGAAGGCTTCGTTCAAATCCTAAGAAAACGTGATTTTTTTAAAAGATACAACATCAAGTCAGGTTATGCCGTTCATTCATTTGAATAGTCCAATTAATATTTTTTAGGTTGCTCACACACTTCCTTGTTTACTCCTTGTGTTGAGATCATATCGGAAGAAAGGGAAGAACAAGCATCAGAGTACTTGAACTAGCTTACACTAGTTAAAATAGCATATCTAATACTGCAATATATGCAAGTTTCAGGCCAGGGATAATCAGAAATCAGATGTAGGTAGGCCCCACTGAGTGTTATTGTGTTGAAAAGACACATTTTAACTGCTATTTGTGTTCAATTGGTAAAACTCTACAGTGAAGTAAGTGATGAAATTTCGAACACAATCAATTGTCATGATTGCAAAATCTAGGAAAATTTTCAGACAGCACAGTGGAAACAGCCACAAAAGTGAGGTGAGACAGGAGAGTGTGCGCTGGAGTTCAGGTACGTAGGATAAACATTAGCAGACTGAGCCAGCAGGACGGCTCCGGCACTCCAAGAGTTAAGACCAAATCGGCATTGTTGTGGGTGGTCCTCTACCAAGGCGGATGAACATGTACCCTTGGGATGACAACAATGGTGGCACACTTGCAGTTGCCTCTCATTTCCCATTTGTAATTATACTGTGCCCCAAGCGTTCACACACTCACTATGATGCAAACGATGTCTCATATAAAGCAATATTGTGTGTTTGACAGATAATCCCCCCTCCAGGGCCACAGTGACACCTGGAAACTCACAGAGAGAAAGAGGGCGCTGCATGAGTAGAGAGACACTGTAATTAAACTCATTATACAATAGAAGTTAGTAAAGTCAAAAGTTAACAAACAGAGTCGCTGAATTAGTCTGTCTCCAAACTTAAATGGACTTATTTGGCTGTGCGCTTCACAGATGGTGTTCCTCTGCATTCAGTTAAACAGAAAGCATGCATACCTTGTATGGAAAACACTGAGTCAGCAGAGACAGCAGAAGAGTGTACAGCTAGAATATTTTGTATACAGTAATTAAAGTGTAATTGAATTTTGCTGCACCCACTGAGTACCAACTGATTTTACTGTATTAACTTAAACCTCAGGTGGCTTTCGAGTTAATCAAGATTACAAGTGCAATAAGGAAATTGCATAATCCCAACATGACCATAGCTATAGTAAAGGCCCAGTTACAACAGGAAAATATTAAGGCAACATACAACTTCGTCAACAATTATGACCAACACTGTTTTTTCATTACCTCAAAATATTGGGGCGTTGTTTCAGCAAAAGCCAAGGTATGGCTGTGACATGCCGCGGGTTACCAGGAGGGCGGCACGGCAGCTTTACTCCAGTTTCACTGTATGACTATGGACTGTGTGCGTGACCTTTTGCATGTGTTGTGTAGAAGAACACAGAACATTAATTAACATTAGATCCTCCTGACTGATCCTGTCGGCGTGTCGGGAGATTTAATAATCAATGCAGTTACGCTGCTGTGCCTCGTGCGTTAATTTTTTAATAGTCAGCACCCCCGCACCCCCAACTGAAATCATGTTCTCGTGGCTATGGTGATGATGGGATTTGAAAAATATGAACTTACCTAATTCATTTAAAAGCCGATTCAGTGTTTGACCAGCCAGAAGGACCTACTAAACTGTTTTAATAGACATATAGCTCTCTCTCTCACATTCACAATGCCTGATGTTTGCATGTAGGCCTAATGCACAACTTACAGAGAGCAGTGAAAACGCCTTTCATCGTAGGCCTATCTGGTTTGGTGCACTTTGCTATGTATATTATACAGTATTACCCAGGGAAGATTTGTTGAGCACAAAATGATCAATTTAAGACAATACAAGTGAAATTAGTCTCTTATTTTTATTTTATTAAAAAAATTAAAACAAACAGATTCCAAGGCTGCCATACCTTGCAATTGATGCCTATGTTGCCTGTTGTGATTGCTTTAAGAACCTTTTTAATGTTGGGGCTGGCAGGCTGAGTGAAATGTCTTTCTTAAGTTGTGTAAATTGTTATCTCGTTCAAGCTCAGTTTAAATAATAGTGGCAATGTAATGTGACAGTGAACGAAACAGTATAGGGAAGCATTTTCAAGTAAGGGATAAACTTGTCTGAACAACCAGAGAATGGCAGGAAAGGGCAAATCAGTTGAAACCACAGTTTTTTGGACTAGCTTAATTAAATTGCTATAAGTATGACTAGTTTGAACTTGGAAGGTCTAACTATATCCATGCATTTTTTTCAGCTAGTAACTCTTCATAATATTAGCTAGCTCCTCTCTTACCCTTGACTTTTTTGTTTTTTTAGTTTATTTTTGGCCATCTTCACCTTTATCTGACAGTAGAGACAGGAAGGACTGGTAGAAATAAGAAAATGAAATGTGACAAAAGTTCCAGGCCAGATTCAAACCAAGGACGTCGTAGCCACATGGTGCGTGCCTTTAGCCCGCCAGGACGCCCTGACCTCTTGCCTTTTTAATGGGCTTAGTTTACTTAGCCAGAAAAACTGTGGTTCTTCTGCTCTGCTAAAAAAACAAAACAGTGTATGTACCTTGGGTGCTTACAAATGGCAAAACGTAGTGAAGTAAAAGTGAACTAAAACTCCAATCTGCTCTACTGGGCTACTCAGCAACGTGGTCTTAGTTGAAAGGAATCACAGTCACAAAATAGACTGTTCAGAAAAGTAAAAATCACCACGTACAAAAGAATAACCTTAACATTTTTAGTTTTCATCTGTTATTTTTCTTGACTGGGCAGTTGTCTCGATTTCATGGAGAGGTGTCTGTAGTTGGCACTGTTAACAAAAACAAATTCAAATCCAAAGCAAATGTAATGCTGTCTTTAGCAATGAAGGACAGGCTGGGAAAGGAATGGCTGGTGTGGGAGTTAAGGTAGACTTTTGGCTGTACTGGTCCTGAGTGTGGACTTGAATTTTGAAACAGCATCTGATTCCCTGACAAATGCATAAAGATTATTCAAAAGGGAGGGGGGACCTGCCAGAGAAGGCTCTGCTGCTGGCTGTTTTCTTTCAAATATGGGGAGAAAACAAGTCCTGCATGTATGCTGTGGGAGGCAGTTTGACTATGGAGAATACATAATACAGCTGTGTTTTACTGTATGGCAAGGCAATTTCTTCATATATTTATTTGAAAGATTACATTAAAAGATACCATTAAACCATCAAAGCTGAAGCGATAAGTGCTAGGAGAAGTGACATATTGTGATTTGGTAAGGTTTGCAGTTGTATAGAAAAGGAATCTAGTAATTTTCAGTTGTGTTGGAGAGGTATGCAGACCTGCCTGCATCTAAAACGCAGCACAAAACAGCTTGCTCACATTTTTAGGGTGTATCTTGAAACCAGTGGGCACAGCTGCCCTGGTGAGCTATATATATTACTGGGAGTAAATGTTTGCTAATGTTTTCTGAATATTATGCATGAGTGTTTTCCAAAAAATGTGGAAAGTGCGTGGCAAAAAAAATTTAATAAATAAAAAAATGGCATACAAAAATGTCAAGGTATCCCTTTAGCATTAGATAACATCAATTCATTGTGGTTCTTGTTTAAATTTTAATTGCCTGTCCTATTTCTATTTTAAAAGTCTGAGTGGCACAGAATATATTTGTGATGGGGGGGAATGTGGTGAAGAATACGATGAGGGCGATGTTGAAAATGCAAAAAGGCCAGGTTATTCATTTCTGGGCTCATTACTGTGCTATTTATCTACTATTCCTCACCAGCTTTAGTGAGGAATTATTTTCCCCAAGTGATTAAAACATGTATTATCTTGAATTGATGTTGTATTCTCATATTACATGTAAAATACACATCAATTTCTGATTCTAGAAACTAAATAGTTAATTTTCCCAGTTATCCGCTCTGTACACAGATATATGACATGAATGGTGCCACTAGCATTAATTCTGCTATACTCTGCTATATGCTACAGCTGACCCACCGCACATCTCATTACTTCTACTATCCTCTAACATCCATGAACGCTATAATGTGACACACATGGGAATGTAATATCATGTCCATGATCAGTCCATCAGCCAAAAACAGTCGATGGAATACAACATATAATTGCATGACCACTGTGTAGTTCATGGACATAGCATCATTTAGTTTAATGGAATTTGTGCATGTCTATTGATTTTCACTGTCATCAGAATAATATTGTTCTGAAACATTGGTGGCAATAAGCCTGTGAAGTCAACTGGATGATCTGAATTGAACATTGTCCCTGAATGACCTTAGTCAAGCTTTAATCCAGTTTTTTTTGAAGCAGTCTCAACTGGTGACCGGTAAATGGCACCCGCCAGCCTGCATAGATGACTGATCAATTCTTGCAACATCATCTCGACGGACCGGAATATCCTCGCTGTCTTTCAAGAAAAGAGAAAAATGGGTTGCGTTCATTTATATGCAACCCTTTTCTCAGAAATCAACAGCGATGGCACCTTCCTCGGAAGGTTAGTTTAGGCCATGTGTATGTGACTAACAGATGGCATTCACCCTGCAGACGCCCCCGTCTTTGCTGGCACCTGTTCACTGCCCATCTCCGATCACCCCTGGGCTGCTGCAGGTGGGTTCATGGTTTGCATCGGGGCATGTCAATATTTCTCTTTGCCCACAGCATTCAGGATGGCATTCAACCTCTGCTGCTTCAGGGAGCCGGTTCCATCCAATTTGACTCCATTGTTAGGCAATCTTGAGGAAAAAGAGCACTACGTGACAGCAAAGGTAACAACGCTTATTTATGCCCAAAAGATCTGTCCTTTCATTCATATTCATACAATTCAGTAGCAGAAAAGTAAATGTAAAATCCCTGTATTTTACACAGCTAATTCAGGAACTGCCAGAGTTTTTGTCCCTTCTTTAGAAAAGCAGTGCCCATGATTGACAGGCGATCTCGGCATGTTTATGCATACATGGGATGAGCCCAATGACTGCGTGTGGGTTGGTGTGTCTGAAGGTGGACGTGTGTCAGTGTTAGGAACAAAGGAAGGTGTGTGAATCACTCAGGCAAAGCATGCGCTGTTGAGCGCTAGCTGAGCCGGTGAGCACAGATCCTAAGGCTGTTCCAGGGAGCTAGCCTGAAAGAGATTGGCTTCAGTGGGAACACACACTGTGGACTGATCAATAATACAGATGCTTCGCTGGATTTTGGGAGCACATCAATAATGCTACTATTATCACGTAAGATGCATTTCCCTCAAGACTACTGTCGGTTGTCTGATTAACATGAAATCTATAGCTCACCCTCCCACTATTCTTGTTATCATCGTATCTCTGAGAAGAGGGCTGCACGAGAAATATTGGCCATCATTCTTGGATCATTGTTAGTCCGGTGTGATACATGCAGTACCTTGGCTAGCTTGACCATACATTACTAGCAAATTTGTTGTTAAAATAAAATAAATTAGAACATATTACTTGTGCCTAAGACTAATAATGTATAATTCCAGTTATTTTCACCTGGGCCTTATTTTCATCATGATGTTTAATTGTGCTCAAAATTTCATCACTTACTTCAGCTGTATGCACCTCCAGTTCCTCGGGAGTGCTGCTCTCCAATACACTCACTCAAGGACCAAAGCAAACTGTAACAGTTGAACCCCAAAAGCAGAGTTTGAATGAACTAACTTAACCCTAACCTGCCACAGCACACAGCATTGTTGAAAGCATTGTTTGAAAAGTTGAAAATCACAAGAAACCACAAAACCTACAGCAGTATGTGCTGCTGCTGGGCTCAGACAGGTCGGGTCTGGTCTAGTCTGGTCTGGTCTGGTCTGGTCTGAGTATACTGAGCTTCTGGCCCCGTCTGTGCTGCTCTGCTGTCTGTGCTGCTCTGCTGTCTGTGTTGCCCTGCTGTCTGTGCTGCCTTGCTGTCTGTGCTGCTCTGCTGTCTGTGCTGCTCTGCTGTCTGTGTTGCCCTGCTGTCTGTGCTGCCTTGCTGTCTGTGCTGCTCTGCTGTCTGTGCTGCTCTGCTGTCATGTGCTGCCCTGCTGTCTGTGCTGCTCTGCTGTCTGTGCTGGTCTGCTGTCTGTGTTGCCCTGCTGTCTGTGCTGCTCTGCTGTCTGTGCTGCTCTGCTGTCTGTGCTGCTCTGCTGTCTGTGCTGCCGTGATGCTGAAGTGTGTTGGCTTGCACTGGGCTGACCTGAGGAGTTCAGCCTATGAGGCTGCGCTACGCTTAGGCTGAATTAATTCATCACAATGCATGTTACGTTCTTTGTGCGTGTTGTTTTATATCAATATTGTGTTAGATTTTTTTAATATAAAAACACTCCATTCATAGCCTAATTGATGCATAAATAAAATTTTGACACATGGTGACAACACGGTTGAAAAAACAAGCTGACCACTTCAATACCTTTCAAACATGTGTATTATGAAAAGCCTCCTCTTCTCCTGTGTGGAGCTAGCTCCTAGCTAGACCTAGCAAACCTTGACTAATGTAACCCAACAACTGTGAACCATCTGGTGTACAACAGTTAGGTTAAGTAGCTAGTTAATTACGGTTACAAGTGCTCTAAGTAAAATATGTAAATCATTGAAGAGACCAGCAGAAAGTGGCCATTTTGCACACCAAATGGGAGTTCCACTAGTTTGCCACACAAGAATCCACGCAGTTATTCATCATGTTACTGGTGTGAGAGATTTATGCTGCAGTGAAACTTGGAAATTTGGAACACCTATTGAGGTACATACATACATACCTATTCTCTCAAAAATGTGTTTTTTTTCTGATAATGGGGGTTCCCAGCCCCCAAAACGAAAATAAGGCCCAGGTTGAAGATAACTGGAATTATCCATTAAAGCGACGATATGCAACTTTTCAACTTGAGGCAGGAAGAATAGTGGTAATCCCGTCCTCCTCCCCCTCAGTTGGTCTTGTTCCCGCCCCAACACTTTTCACTGATCTTGATGAGCTGTCATCCAGCCTGTGGCCAATGTAACTGGAATTGCAGCCAATCTGCAATAAAAACACAAGTCTGATGGTCACTGTCTTTCTGAATGGGTCTTGTCTGCCACATGTTTACTTTCTTAAAACATCCCGAATACGATTGACAAGCAAATTTCAGGCAAATGGAGGGCCACAAACAGACACACACTGATGATGTATAGTATATCCTAATTATTTATTATGTTTATGTCAAAGAAGTTGCATATTGTAGCCTTAAATAAGAATTCAGCCATTCTGAATTCCTAAGGACAAAGGCATTCTCAGAGATTGATTGGTTTTTAAGATTCTGATTAGCCCCTGCACTCAGGTTAGATTAAAGCACAGCATTTGGGATTGCATCTAACCCCCCGCTGCTTATGAACGTGGTCAGAATGGGTCAGTGAGCTCCGCTGCGTCGTGACGACCTGACGCAGAGAGGGTCACAGTGCTTCCTCTGCGATCACCAAAGCCTTGCCACTATCAGGGCAAGCTCAATTATTAAGGAGGCTGCTGCAAGAGGTGAACACTGCCACGCCACATGCTCCAAATCCAAAAACCCAGAGCGCACAGATGGCTTTCTTCATCAGCTGAGGTGCGTGTGAGATTGCATCTGTCTATGTGTGGGTGTGAGATGGACTAGTGTATGAGCATCAGCCACCAGGCTTTAACTGGGCCATTTGTACGCCCTGTCCTAAACACTGGAATTGAAACTGCTTCTTAGAGAGGCCCCCTTCAGCTGCGTTGTATTCCTGTTGGCTTCCTGTCAGGAATCCAAGAGCATAATCAGGTATCAAATCTCTGATGGTCAGAGGCATCCCATACATCTGCCTTGTGTCTGCACACCGGTGAGAGGAATCTCTTCATCTGTCAAGTCACTGTTAGTCATCACTGGATCAGGAGAGCATGTCTTTGATTAGAAAAATCAATGTATACATTGCGGAGGCTTTTCTCTGTGGGCACACGGTGTATTGAAAAGAAATGCATCTGACAAAGACATCCACCCCAGCAAAAGATACCTCCGCCTAGACCTCTTTATTGCGCTCTGTCATAGAACACAGAAGTATTTCTGTCGGAAATCAAAAGCCAGCTTGCCTGAGTCGATCTCAAGTAAACAGACGATTCTAAAATCTAGGTTTTGTTTTTTTTCAAGTGTCTCTATTTATTTATGCTCTGTTTTTCTCTCCGTGCCATCAAAACAAGACATCCTTGGTGATGCCGGGGACAAGTGAAAAGATGTATGGCAACAGTACCTATACCTCAAGCAAATGCAACTGCCTCAATGAATGGCCGGCCTTAGCATTGAACTCTGCTGACATATTAAAAGCTGTAAAGCAGAGTGGCAAGGGAGCAGAGAGGTCGTGGAAAAAAAGAAATTTCTATCTGTGTTAGACGTTACATGGAAAAAGGTCTGACAGCAGGTGAGGTGTCAGGGGAGTTTAAGAGAGAAACGAGGGATGAAGATGATATCCTTCTGGGCGATGAGGTAGAGAGGAGATTGAACAGTATCTAGAGGTCCTATGACTCACTGGCATTTCTACCAGACTGGACTAGGATAGACACACAAGGGCTGCTTACACACTGATAACACAGCCCACATACAAATAAACACTCTGCACACATTCAGTACACACATTCAGAAACCCACACTGACAGCATGAATACATAAAAAAAGCCCCTCAAATCTAATAGATACATTCTCGCTCTCTCTCTCTGTCAACAAAAAAAAAAAAAAGTCCCCCAAAGTTCCTTGGGGTTCTTGGGGGGATAAACTAAATGAGAGAGGCAGAAACTAAGACAGGGGAAAACACAAATAGAGGGAGGGCAAAAA